>NCQV01074005.1:730-11002 GCA_002740545.1 Lophocereus schottii
GTCATTTTCTGATGGTATGATATTTGTCTTGCGCTCTACTTCCCCTGGGGTTGAAGAATGCTTATCTAACTGAGGCAATAACTGCAGAGTTAGTTGATTAAGAGGGTAGATCTGATGTGGATTTTAGTGTTTGGCTAGTGCGCTTTTGTATTTTTCTGCTTGTGGGTTAGAATGAAGGGAAGTAGCTAAGAATGTCTTTGTTCTATAAGGTAGAAATTTTAAGATAAGAGCCAGTATTGGGTTACACTGGATTTATTGGGTTCAAAGAACTTATCCAATCAAGTCTAAGATCCTCAATCATCAGTTGCATTAAATTCGTGTTTTGTCTGGGAAAGATGTAGAATCATTGTGACAACAGAGAGCTGAAATTTGATTGGGTAAGAGATTAGATTATTTTGGCGCTGGAGCCACAGTATGGTCTGAAATGTCTACCTGTATTTTCGTGAAGGTCAATTGAATGCATTTGGTTTATGATTTGTCCACGAGGCAACTAGAGAACTGTCCGGGGGTGCTGGGGACAAAGCCAACATGAGTTCTGGTACGTACTTTAGTGCATCAAATAATCATGAAGCCAGTGCTAAGACTGATAGGTACACTGTAGCATCCTAGCTACTGATACAGACAAGAACTCCATTATCATTCACTACCTGAAGATATGAGTGGCTTGTTAAAGAGGACGCTTTTAAATCTTTAGACATGAAGTATTAATGATCGCGAGCATTAAAGCCTAAAGGAATTGAAGACTAAATAAAAACAGAAAAAGCTGAAGACAACAAAAGAAGATGCTCAAGCTGGATCCAAGGACTATCCGGTACTTACTCGCTTTCAACCAATAGGATTTGTACAGCTTGCTGCAGCTCTGCAACATGCTGAGAGAGCATTGTTCAGTAATTCCAGTGTTCTACTTTTCTTTTGCTCTGCCTGTCTGAGCTCAAGTTGAACACTTAGGGCCTCCTCATTTCAATTAGAACTCTCATCTTCCAGCTTTTTCCTGCACTTTCCAGCTTCGTCTAGTTACTTCCAGCTCCTTCAGTTTGCTTCCAACTCTTATAGCTTAGTCCAGCCCCCGCCGTCTTCTTCTAGCTTTTCTGTTTCTTCCAATTTTCTAACAACTTTAATTGTAACTAGTTCCAGTTCTTTTCAACTCCTTCCAATACCTTTCCAACTTTCAAATTTTCACTTCCAACTCCTTTCAACTCACCTTCTGCAAGCTCCTTCTAGTTCCTTCTGACCTTCAGCTCTACTCTTCAGCTGAAAAGAAAAGGCCCTAAGTAGTGCAACTGGATTACTAATGTTAGCCAGTTCAGTCAGCTAAGACCTTACAGGTTTAATGTGTCATTTTCATTGTGTCAGACATTTTTCTTTTCGCTTTTTTTTGGGGGTTGTGTTTTTTTTCTTTTTGTTGGGGGAGGGGGAACTATGCCCTAGGATTTGAATTCTACTTTAGTTTCATAAAATGCTGCTGTCCTGCTCAAGCCAAAATCATTGGATTTCTAGTCGTTTTTTCCTTTTTTTTATGCTTCATTGTCTTACATGTTTGCTTGTATACCTCAGCTGACACATCTCAGATGGTAGAAGGTTCTGCTAAAGCTGGTGGTTGTGAACGTGAGGTCAGTAATTGATCTTCCTAGTTACATTCTCCTGGTTACATTCTCATGTTTTCGGTTTCTCTTGTTACAGTTTTGGATTCTCTTTGTTCTTGCAGTGAAGCCTACAGGCTGAACTATAAGACCGGCTTCAGCTTTTATAAATTTGTTGGTGATTGTATCATCTGTTTTGGCTTGTGTATTCTTGAGGAGATGACAGATGCATAGCATGATTGTTTTCTGGTTGATAGATGTTTCGGATGACGTTCCTATTTAGTGTGCCACTTCGATGGAGGGGGCTGGCAAGTCTCTGTTCATAGCTTGTGCTATTTGTGTTCGCTATGGAACTTGTGCCTATAATTTAGTTAAGAGTTTGTTGTAGACTGCATAGCTTTCACTCTATTTTGTCCCCATTTGTTTGGCACGAAAGCTTTACGGTTTTTCCTCTGATTTTTTATTAAAGTCTAGACTTGAGACCTTTGAGCGTCACGGAGGATGTTTGTCTAGCTGCCTCAGAATGCCTGAGGAATTTCTGTGGTTTCCCCTCTTAGGCAAAATTGTGAGATTTGTCTGTGATGTTGCAAATAAACCATCATGTAGCTTTTCTGATATCAATTTTCATTTTGGTTGGGTTTTCGCATCTTATGAAGATGCAATTCATGTTTAATGGCGCATGTAAATTAAGTGAGCAAGATGAAGTGAAAATGGACAACGGAAGTTCAAGAGAGGCAGTCCACTGGTTACAGGAAACATCACCAAGAAAGCATCAGTAACACGAGAGGATAAATGATATTTACCTTTCGGACAGTTATATGATAGGCATGTTGGAACAAGCAAAAGGTGTGCGGAAGGCAACTTTGAATTCTGCTGCGATGGATGGAGCTGGTCTTAATTTTTAGTTGTTTCTCTTTCCTTGCCTTCTAGGAGTGCAAGTCAGTCAGAATGTCTGTTTTCTGCTCCAGGTGATTGAAGACGTAGGCTAGGGTCGTAAGGTACCACTAGAAGGACATCAATTGGCCGAAACTGGTTGAATTCTGAGCTGAAATTGGGAGCGTGGACGAGTGGGTTTGCCTCAAAAGTATTTGTTGAATGGATCTGCTTGACTTGGCTGGCCCGGACATGTTCGTTTTCACCTTGTGTCAATCAATGCACTTGCTTATGATCTCCTGTCGGTCTCCCTGTTCGTGGGCAGTTTTTGTTGAAATTTTTAAGTCTTCAAATGTTCATTGTGAGGGCTGGTATTGGCCATTAATTGTGGCAAATGCTCCATATTCTTGAAAGCAGATATATATTGGCTTGTATGTGATTTGTCCCTTCCTGATGTGGCCAATACTCCGCCTTCTCCGCAGCAGATGTGCCTCAGCTTGTATGCAATTTCTCCTTTCCTTTCGGGAAAACCGCCAGGCATAAGCGGGGACTAGTTGAAATTCTCGTTGAAGTACTTGAAGATGGATGGGCTTCTCAATGCTTATTGATTTATCTTTTCGAAGGGAAAAGGTGAAATATGTTAAATCACATAAAAATATAACCCTTGTTTATCATTATATGGGATAAGCATTTGCATTCTAGACAGACCTTTCAACAACACGTTCACACAAAGACATGTTTGGCAAGGTGCCCAGCCCAACAGCTCACCTTAGAATAACAAAGTTAAAAACTAGATGCCACTTTTAATCAATGTTAAGAGAACTGATCTGATAACTAACTCTGTTGAAAGAATTGGTCAGTGGGTCAAATGGTCCGATTTGTTGAAACAAAGTTAGATCAATTGACCCGTTTTACCGTTTGGTCGGATTAAACCGGCCTAACTTGGTGAATTACTCACAAATTAACAAACAGGTGACAACAAAAATGTTAAAAAAGTACATTTTCACCCAAATGTTATCATGTTCAGTATTTCCATTAAATTTGTCCACATTTCACATATTATATGTTATATTTAATCCAAATTTATAAAATGCCTAAATCAAAACTCCAAGCAAACCTACACGCATAAATAAATGAACAAAAACAAAATCAAACGGATAAGTCTAATGCAGGACATGTCTTATACGGCCCAGAATGACAAGCAGTACAAAGGAAGCAAAACCCCAAAATTCTAGTAGCTCCTAGTCTCTCTCTTGATGTAGAATCGCAGACATAGTGGCCATAGAATTCTCCTGATCAGTGCTCACCCAGTCTTTCTGGTCTTCTACCTCCCTCTGCAGCTCTCTTCCCGTATTCTTCAATGTCTAGCCGTAGAATGCTACGTCCACCCATTCCATGAAGGCATTCAATGGCTCTCTTCCTCCGTATTCTCTCTCTATGAGACTTTCTGTCTCTTCTCTCTCTGTGTGTCTTTTTTGGCTATCCTAAAAGGAAAAACCCTGGGCCAAGCCGGTTCAGATCACATCGGTTTACCCCAAAACCCATCTGGGTTGAGAATAATTGGCAAAAAGTTGAATATGAAAACCTTCATGACCACTCCTTCAGCTATGGAATGGTTGATCATATTAAACAAATTTGTCCCATCAATGTACCTTCAAGCTCAAAGCTGACTAACACATAGAGCAAATCAAACCCTCCAGGATGTGACAATCAGAATAAAACCACTATGAATCTTGATTCAAGCAGTCATGATAAATGTAACTTAAACCAAAATCCAAAGCACCTTGGCTCTCAAGGAAAGCGGTGAAGCTGGACCTGAAAACAACGGAGCCCATGAGGATGGGCCATTGACTGTGGTCTTGGCCAAGAAAAGAAGCATAAAAAAAGACACTAGCAAGCCTAAGCCTGTAGATACAACAACAAAACAAAGGGATAAGCATAACAGTTCAAAAAACGGAAAGGAAAAAATTACGTGAAGCCACTTGACCCCCCGCCTTCCACGCACAGCCAGAGAGACACAGGTAATGCCCTAAGAATGCGAAGAGAGGAGGCCTCCCCATCAATAGACGTAATCATTCAAGAGCAGCAAATCAAGGAGAACAGAGCATGATTAATTTTAATAGCCACTCAGAAAAGTACTCTAAAACCTGTAATGATGAGCGAAGGATATGTAGGGTGTTGACTCAATTAATGTGTAAGATTTTGATGATAACAATTCAAATATACTAGTCAATATGTTGTGTTTGAGTTGTGTATTGAGACAGGATCCGGAAAATATTTGAAGCAGTTCGAATGAGCGTAGAGTATCAAAGTCGATACATGTGCAAGGAATCCAACTGATAATAAGAATCTTAGGCTTAGTATTGACTTTATTTCTAGATTCTTATTAATTTGCCAATTAGAAGGTTCTTGACTTAGCGTTTGCTTTGAAAGATTTTTAAGTACTTCAGAACACTGCCTCAGAACAGTTCTGAAAAATCAGGTCTGTAGTGCTTTGACGTAAAAGACACAAACGAGTTTCAAGATTTTAAAATGATTTTTGACTGTCGAATTTCTTGAAATAATGAAGACAAATTTTTCTTATGTTCTTTGAGTCTAAAAAGATTTCTTCCTTCAAAGAAAACATTAAGAAATTTTTAGCAGTAGAGTCTAAAAAGGTTTCTTTTCCTTAAAAAATAATATTGAAAGATTTTATCCTATCCTTTAAGGAAAGAATATCAAGTGGAGAGATTGTTAGGGGCTTGGCTGCTAAGTTGTTGCGTGGGAGTGAAATTCTCTTTCCCTTACTCTTGCGACACATGCATCACGCCTATTTAGGCCGCCTCTCCCCTCAGGGTTTTCTCAAGGTTTTCCAAGGGTTAAAAAGTGTTTTTGTGAGTCTGAATTTTCTGTGAGAAAACCTTCAAAGCGGGCGCTAAATCGAGTCTTCAATATTGGCATAATAGGGATTGTATTATACCTTATATTCAGCTTGTTTAGAAGCATTCAAGTAAGGTATTTTTCTTTTTCCCTTTTGCATCAGTTAGGTAAGAGAGTGTACAAGTCTTGGGAGGCATTGGACGTGGGTGTCTGTAACGAGGGTCTCGGGCTAGACTAAGTTACATGGTGTCTGTAACGAAGGTCTAGACGTAGACCAAGTTACGTGTGTGACTAAGTCATGTGTGGTGCTACAATTGTAACGTGTTCGGCCCGTTTAATAAAAATATTGCTGAAATCCTACAGTGGTAGGTTGTAGTTTTTGCACCTTAGTTGAGCAAGAGGTGATTTTCCATGTAAAAATACCGTGTCTACTTTATTATTTCCGCAATTAACTTTGTTTCTGCTTCACTTCAAACACGCAGTCCAAACAGTTTTCACGAGTGTTCTGAAACAATCAAAAAGGTTGGTAGACACAATTCACACCCCTCTTGTGTTCTTGTGCGATTAAATCTAACAAGTGGTATTAGAGCAGAGTTCTCAAGCATAGGTTAACACCTTGAGAGATCCTGAAAAGATGAGAGCACCAGAAGGAATTCTGGAGGGTCAATATGTGACTCAACTACCATACTTCAATGGACGACATTACAATTGGTGGAAGAATCGTATGGAGAATTGCATTCAGGCTGATGGCTATGAGCTATGGATGATCATTGAGAATGGTCCTTACATTCTAATAAAGACTACGGAAGATGGCAAGACCGTCCGTAAAAAGTCAAATGAGTTCGACTCGGATGATTTCAAGAAAATGGAGAAAATGGCTAGGGCCAAGAAGTTGTTGTACTTGGCCTTGGACCAGACGAGTACACTCGTACCTCAGAGTATGAGTTCGCAAAGGAGATATGGAATGCTTTCCACGTAGCCTATGAAGGAACCAACCAAATCAAACAGTCCGGGATCGAACTGTTAATGAGAAAATATGAGTTGTTCGAAATGAGCGACAAAGAGATTGTGATGGATATGTACACTCGTTTTACCACATCACCAATGAGCTGAAATCATTGGGAAAATCCTTTGTCCCCGAAGAATTGGTAAGGAAGATCTTACGGTTTTTGCCTCAATCGTGGGAAACAAAAGTTACAGCCATCCAGGAAGTAAAGAAGGTGAACGAGATCTCCTTGGAAGAGCTCATTAGAAACCTTCACTCTTTTTTTCGATTACTCCTTCTATTTTTGGGTTCTTGAAGAGCTTAGACTCGCAATCAGTGGGTTTGAATTCTAATATAATGCTTCCGGTACACCCGATTACGGGATAGGAGATAGTGGTATATGACATGGTTGTGGTTGAGTCGAGATTGGAGGGACTTGAGGCTGAGTCAGTTGGGCAATCTAAGGAATTTGATGTTGCGCATGTTGGTAATGAATTTGTTGTTGAAGATGCTGCACATAGTGATGAGGATGAACCAATTTTGAGGTTCAAAAGAACTGTCCCAACTAAGCCCCAAACAACGACCAAACCAACCCTTAAACGCCAAAGAAAGACTGCCACTTCACCCAACATACCTCATGCTGCACCCCTATCACGACGTCAAACTCAAAGTTCAGGTCCTCCCATTGTACTGCCCTTGCCAGAAGACAGAGTTGAAAGTCTTGTCATGAAGAAAAAATCGGCCCTTAAATCGACCAAAACATCCACCAAAACACCCACCAAAACACCCATCAAACCAGTTTCATCTAAGAAACTTGCCTAAAAATGGACCGCCCCAGAATAAGTGTCAGAACTGGTTAAAGAATTTGATGAACCAAAGAAAAAAAAAAGTTAGGAAGAACATGACACTTGCTGAGAGATATGAGCATTTCTTTCAGAAATCTGTGGTTCGAGGGAAGGTGGTTAAGGTGTCATACTTTTAGGAATAGGGGCTAGGGGTGTTCTTAGAGAAGTTGAAAGCTCAAGGATGGTTGGACTTATTCACAGATACTAAGAGAAGGTCTTCAGTTCCAGACTTGGTTGAGTTCTATGCGAACTATCTTGTCACCAATGGAGTGATGATAAGCACAGTTAATGGTAATGAAGTACGGTTTGATGCTAAGGAGCTAGGTGAGTTACTTGAGGTGTCATCAGAAGGTTTGATGTGTATGTACGTGAGGACAAGAGCGTACTTGGTGATGAGCGATTATTGGAATTGACCCAGAGACTGGCCTAAAAGCCCCATCTGACTGTGTCCTGGTCCATGAAAAAGGTGGAAATGATGCCATTGTATCGATTGTGTTTTGGTTTGTGATTAAAAATATTGTTCCCCGAGGTCAGGGACGCAACCTTGCTGATCCCATGGACATGTGTTACACTGATTTATTAGATTAGGGTGAGCAAATTAACTTGCCTGCAATCATGATTAGTCATATTGGAAGAATTGCTAACACGACCAAGGATCATGACATGGGGTATGGGTTCTTGTTAGCTTCAGCGTTTGAAAAACTTGGGATTCCCTTACAGAAGAAAGTAGGCTTCCGAGTCAGTGATGAAATTGGCAACAGTACCCTGATTGGGTGTGGCTTTATGGTAACAAAGGGTAGCAACGCAACTTCAGAACAGGGGCTCTAAACACCTCTTGGCCCTGCTCCCAGTGAAGCCTCCACATGTAGTGGTCTTACAATTAATGTACTATTGCAGGACCAGATCACATTGAAGGGGGATATCGCTGAAGTAAATCAAGCGCTTACAGAGGAAAAGGCTCTGAATGCAAAACATCACGAGGATCTGCTGAGTGCCCTTTTTGCCCTCACAGCCAAATTTCCTCATACAACTTCCTCTACCTAACTGTGTTCCTTCACCTGTTTTCGAAATTGTTTTTAAAACACTTAGTTATGTATGTGACTGGTAGTGGTTTGTGAATTCCTAGATGGTTTATGCTTTTATGCTATGACTTTGCTTGTTACATGTGTTACCTGTTTGTGCGTGACTTGGATGGCCAATATCATTACTGTACCCTATACTTGAGTATATCACTGTTATTTCCCGCATTACCGCTTTGGTGGTGATTGCATCGACACTGGATTTTAACTTCCAGCATCTTTGTGCTTTTCAATGATGTTAAAAGGGGGAAGATGAGTATGACCTCGGTTCGATAGGTTTGCCTAGTTCTATATTGACCTCTTCACTCATGCTTTCTCTCTTATGTGGATTAAATATACTATTTTGGCACTAATGTATTTTTCCCTGTCATAAATGACATCTAACAGTAATTTGGTTTGTCATCATCAAAAAGGGAAAAATTGTTGACCCAATTAATGTGTAAGGTTTGGATGATAACAATCCAAATGTACTAGTTAATATGTTGTGCTTGAGTTGCGTGTTGGGATAGGATCTGGAAAATACTTGGAGCAATTCGAATGAGCGTGGAGCACCAAAGTCGATACATGTGCAAGGAGTCCAGCTGATAACAAGAGTCTTAGGTTTAGTAATGGTTTTATTTTTAGATTTTTGTTAATATGCTAATTAGAAGGTTCTTGACTTAGCGTTTACTTTGAAAGGTTTTTAAGTACTTCAGAACACTGCTTCAAAACAGTTCTGAAAAGTCAGGTCTGTAGTGTTTTGACGTCAAAGACAAAAACGAGTTTCAAGATTTTAAAATGATTTTTTGACTGTTGAATTTCTTGAAATAATGGGGACAAATTTTCCTTGTGCCAATTGAGTCTAAAAAGATTTCTTCCTTTAAAGAAAATATTGACAAATTTTTAGTAGTAGAGTCTAAAAGGATTTCGTTCCTTAAAAAATAATATTGAAAGATTTTTGAAAGATTTTATCCTATCCTTTAAGGGAAGAATATCAAGTGGATAGAGTGTTAGGGGCTTGGCTGCTAAGTTGTTGAGTGGGAGTGGAATTCTCTTTCCCCTACTCTTGCGGCACATGCACCATGCCTATTTAAGTCGCCTCTCATCTCAGGGTTTTCTTAAGGTTTTCCAAGGGTAAAAAAGTGTCTTTGTGAGTCTGAATTTTCTGTGAGAAAACCTTTAAAGCGAGTGCTAAATTGAGTCTTCAATATTGGCATAATAGGAATTGTATTATACCTTACATTCAACTTGTTTAGAAGTATTCAAGTAAGGTGTTTTTCTTTTTCTCTTTTCCATATGTGAGATAAGAGAGTGTCCAAGTATTGGGAGACATTGGACGTGGGTGTTTGTAACGAGGGTCTCGGGGTAGACTAAGTTGCATGGTGTGACTAAGTCACGCGTGATGTTATAGTTGTAATGTGTTCGACCCATCTAGTAAAAGTATTGCTGAAATCCTACAGTGGTAGGTTATGGTTTTTACACCTCAGTTGGGCAAGAGGTAGTTTTTCACGTAAAAATACTGTGTCTCCTTTATTATTTCCGCAATTAGCTCTGTTTCTACTTCACTCTAACGATGCGGTCCAAACAGTTTTTACGAGTGTTCTGAAACAATTGAAAAGGTTGGTAGACATAATTCACCCCCCTTTTGTGTCCTTGTGTGATTAAATCTAACATAGGGCTTCTATGCAAAATGCAGTAGAGAGAAAAGGGAAACGGGAACGCAGAGAGACACAATATAACCCCCAATTCCTATAACAACGATGAAGAGATAATGAACCTGGACACAAATCAAGACCTACAAAACACAAAACTTGAGCGTAGCAATAATGGAAGGGCTATTCAAGCACAACGGGGAGAGAAGCAAACAACCAATGAAGCACCACAATAGAAACAAACACCCCAACTCCTTCTCTATCACCCGAACCCTTGCTCGTCGTCTACAATGGAAGAGATAATCCACCAAGTACCCTCAACCACTTTTAAACATCTTCCCAATCTTGCCTACACCAGCTTTGTGGCCAATAATGGCCCTCACTGCAATGTCAGCATACGAGGACAGGAAAATGAAGGTG
>NCQV01074030.1:0-14256 GCA_002740545.1 Lophocereus schottii
GAGAAAGACCGGTGGATGAAGAGAAGGCGGAGATGAGAAATAGAAAGAATTGTCACCATTTTATTCCTCTTTAGATACAATCCATAATATAAATTTTACCATTTAGCTATCATTCCCCTGGTTCTCCGGCGAGTTTAGCATTGAAGGCAGTCCGACTGGCTTCGGTTAACGTGGTGTCATCTTCCCTGGAGCAGGCTGGTGGTTTGATGGTGGAGCCAACGATTCAGACGGTGGCTTGGGACGTTGACGACGACTGAGATTTCGTCGGCGATCTGGATGACAGTTTGATCATGGATCGGTTCGACACGGAAATCCGAGGGTGGTGTTTGGACCGGTACTGAGTTTTTAGGAGGGTAAGGATGTTACTTCTAAACTGAAGGACGCACTTAAAAAGTAATTTCTCTCTCTAACTATCTAAATATCTTTTTTTATTTAATTGATTGAAGATATTAAATTATTAATTGTCGTTTGTTGTTTTATTATTCGCCGTTTAGTTATTTGTTCGAAAGTTCTAATTTTGATTTCCGATGATATTTATGGTACGCTACAGAACTATTACTATATAAGTAAAAAAATCATGAAAATCCTAAGTCTATTCAAGTGATGGTCGACTTATCTTTTTAATAATATTTTTTAAATATTTATTTTATTAGGCATTGTGCAAAAGTACATATTTATTTTATTAGGTATCGAGAAAGGACTATGTAGTATATTTTAATTTCCTTTCTCAATATTTTACTAGCTATGTAATAGAAGTTTACTTATAGTAGAAATTTAGATTGTGATATTCTAAATCATTATTACTAATGGTGTATGGTATTAAAATGAGCAATAATATTTTATACGTTTTGTTGTTAAAATGAGCATCAAGATTTTACATGTTTTGGTGTTGAAATGAGCAAGCATATTCTACATTTAATCAATTTTCAATAATTAATGTATTTTATTTTTTCAAAAAAAGGACAAATTTGAAAAACATTGATTTCCTATGTGGCATTTATAATCCGAATTCAATGCAAAGAACTACATTCTTCAATGTTAAGTAAAACTTTAATTTTGAAAAACTTTAATTAAAACATAACAAGGATCTGACTTCGTATAAGGACAAATTTGATAAATATTGATTAATACACAACATTAATTTCTACACATATACAACATAAGAGCCTTTGTTATTAGTTTTTAAATTTTTAATTTATTTTTTAAAAATTATATCTTAAATTTAAATGCTCTGACCAATCGAGATACGACACCCTCATATTAAAGAAAAAAAGAACAGACACTAATTGGTCCCAGCGAGGCTCAAACATGGGACCTTCGGCTCATAAGATCAACGCTTAAACCAATTGAGTTAAAAGACATTCGTATTAAATAAAAACTGAGCAGTCACAGTTTGTGAGTGATTGCAATCCAATACAAGCACATCAAGGACTCTTTGAACAAAATTATTAACTTAAGATTATTTTAAATCCATACACAGGATAATTTGAATTCTAATACCACTTAAAATCATCTGAAGTATCTTATGTTAATTACATTAATTTTAAGCTGCATAGAAAATTTGCCTACGAGAGTCAATTGACCATATGAACATATCATATGTCTTGTGACATCCAAAAATAAAAGAAAAAAAATGAAATTCACACTTGTTGCCTAAAGCTCCATTTCTTTTGCTTTGCTTACATGTACGTCTGCATTGCATAGAAATTTATAGATAATTTCTTCTAACATGAATTCTAATGCACACAAAGTTAACAAAAGAATTAGACAAATATCATCACCCATTTTGACGACAAAAAGGAGTAGGGAAAGAAAAACTTATAAATGCTGTAAGTTCTCAAATTTTTGTTAATTTAGAATATTTATCGAGTGCTCTTATTCTTGATGTTTGTTCTCACCTGGTGCTTTTCATTGTTGGAATTTTCTCATAAGTTTTTACAAACATGCCCCAAAAATACAATAAAACATGTACCATCTTTGTCGTTGTGATACACCCCGCAAATACACACACATCCATAAACAATCCCCAAAAACAAATGCATAAACCATCCAAAAGAACACAACTTCATCTGTCGCTAATGAAGTCAGAAAAAAATTATATATCCAAAACAAAACATCAATTTATTAATAAAAAATTATTGAAAGAATGAATAGATAGAGAAAATAACTTCAAAATGGAAAAAAGTGAGCACACAACTATTATAAAGTTTAGAAACATCTAATTGGTCCTAGCGAGGCTCGAACTTGCGACCTTCAACTCATAAGACGAACGCTCTAACCAACTGGGCTACAAGACCTTATTATTTATATTAAAAAAACGAATATACACAATTTGTGAGTGACTACAACCTGAATACAAGTATACCAAGGACACTGTCGACAAAGCTACTAACCAAAGAATATTTCAGATCTAAATACATGATAATTTGAATTCTAATACCACTTAAAGTCACTTGAAGTGCTTTATATCAATTGCATTAACGTTAAGCTGCGTTGAAATTTTGCCTATGAGATTCAATTGACCTCATGAACATATCATATGTCTTGTGAGACCAAAAAAATTTAAAAAAATGAAATTCAAATTGTTTCCTAGCGCTCGATTTCTCTTTCTTCGCTTACATACACATTTGCAGTACTTAGAAATCTATAGATATTCTCTTCTAATATAATTTCAAATGCACACGATGTTAATAATATAATTAGATGAATGTCATCACCCATGTTGACCCAAAAAAGGATTAGGAGAAGAAAAAACTTATAAATGTGGGAAGTTCTCTAAGAAGAAAAAACTTATAAATGTGGGAAGTTCTCTAATTTTTGTCAATTTGGAATTGTTATCAAGTGCTCTTGTCGTTAATTGTTGCTCTCACCGAGTGCTTGTGTTCTTCATTGTTGGAATTTTCTCCTAACTTTTTAATTACACACCCCTAAATATAATAAAACATACACCATCTTATCAGTTTGATGCACCCTAAAAATATACACACGCATGAACCATCCCCAAAAACACATGCATAAACCAACCAAAAGAACACTACTTTGTACTTTGCTAATGAAGTAAGAATAATATATGTAAATCAAATCAACAATTTATTGCAAAAATTATTAAAAAACAAATAATCAAAGAAAATATCTTCAAAATGGAGAAAGAGCGTTTACAATTGTTGTGAACTTTGCAAACATTTAATTGTTTCCATTAAGGCTCGAACTTGGGACCTTCGACTCATATGGTCAATGCTGTAACCAATCGAGATACGAGACCTTCATATTAAAGGAAAAAAGAATAGACACAATTTGTCAATGACTACGATCCAAGAAAAGTCTATAAAGGACTCTATCAATAAAACTATTGACTAAAGACTAATTTAAATCCATGCATAGGATAATTTGAATTCTATTACCATTCAAGATCTCCTGAAGTGCCTTATACTAATTTCAATAATTTTAATTTGCGTAGCGAATTTGCCTACGAGAGTCAATTGACCATATGAACTTATATATCTTATGTCTTGTGAGATCAAAAACTTAAAAAAAAAATTGAAATTGACATTGTTGGCTAAAGCTCGATTTCTTTTTCTTTGCTCACATGTACGTTTGCATCGCTTAGAAATTTATATATATTTTCTTCCAACATAAATTCGAATCCACACAAAGCTAATAATATAATTAGATAAATATCATCACCCAAATTGAACACAAAAACGAGAATGGGAAAGAAAGACTTGCGAATGTTGCAAGTTCTCAGATTTTTGTTAATTTAGAATTGCTATCGAGCATTCTTGATTATTGTTCTCACCTGCATTAACTTTAAGCTACGTAGAAAATTTGCCTACGAGGGTCAATTGACCATATGAAGTGCCATATGTCTTGTGAGATCAAAAGATTTTAAAAAATTGAAGTTCATATTGTTTCCTAAAGCTCGATTTCTTTTTCTTTTCTTACCTGTCCATTTGTATTATATAGAAATTTATAGAAATTTTCTACTAATAGAAATTCAAATGCGCACAAAGTTAATAATATAATTAGATGAATATCATGCTCAAAGTTGACCAAAAAAAGGACTCGGAGAAAGCAAAACTTTCAAATTTTGCAACTTCTCAGATTTTTATTAATTTATAATTGTTATTGAGTGCTCTTGTCGTCCATTGTTGTTCTCACCTGGTGCTCGTGTTCTTCATTGTTGGAATGTACTCATAAGCTTTTACATACATGCCCCTAAAATACAATAAAGAATAAACCATCTTTATTGCTGTGATACACCCTAAAAATACACACACATGCATAAACCATCCCCAAAAACACATGCATAAACCATCATAAATCCTACAACTTCGTACTTTGCTAATGAAGGAAAACAAATATATCTAAACCAAATCCTCAATTTATGAACAAAAAATTATTAATAATAAATAAATAGAGAAAATAACTCCAAAATGGAAAAAGAGCGACTACAACTGTTACAAACTTTGCAAACGTTTAATTGGTCCCAGCGAGGCTCAAACATGGGACCTTCGACTCATAAGACCAACGCTCAGACCAATTGAGCTACAAGAGCTTTATATTAAATAAAAAAAGAGTAGTCATAGTTTGTGAGTGATAGCAATCCGATACAAGTACATCAAGGGCTCTTTGAACAAAATTATTAACTGAAGCCCATTTTAAATCCACGTGCAGGATAATTTGAATTCTAATACCACTTAAAATCATCTGAAGTGCCTTATATTAATCGCATTAACTTCATGCTGCATAGAAAATTTGCCTACGAGAGTCAATTGACCATATGAACATATCTTATGTCTTGTGACATCAAAAAATTAAAAAAAAAAGAAATTCACATTTGTTGCCTAAAGCTCCATTTCCTTTTCCTTGCTTACATGTACGTTTGCATTGCTTAGCAATTTATAGATATTTTCTTCTAACATAAATTCTAATGCGCACAAAGTTAATAATAGAATTAGACAAATATCATCACCCAATTTGACCACAACAAGGAGTAGGGAAAGAAAAACTTGCAAATGCCACAAGTTCTCAGATTTTTGTTAATTTAGAATACTTATCAAGTGCCCTTGTTCTTGATAGTTGTTCTCACCTGGTGCTTATGTTTTTGATTGTTGGAATTTTCTCACAACTTTTTGCATACATGCCCCAGAAATACATCCATGAATAATTTCCAAAAACAAATGCATAAACCATCTAAAAGAACACAACTTCGTACGTCGCTAATGAAGTTAGAAAAAAATTATATATCCAAAACAAAACATCAATTTATGAATAAAAAATTATTGAAAGAATGAAGAGGTAGAGAAAATAACTTCAAAATGGAAAAAGAGGGCCCACAACTATTACAAAGTTTAGAAACACCTAACTAGTCCTGTCGAGGCTCGAACTCACAACCTTCGGCTCATAAGACAAACACACTAACCAACTGAGCTACAAGACCTTATTATTTATATAAAAAAATGAATGCACACAATTTGTGAGTGACTACGACCTAAATACAAGTATACCAAGGACACTATCGACAAAGCTATTAACCAAAGAATATTTCAAATCTAAATCCATGATAATTTGAATTCTAATACCACTTACAGTCACTTGAAGTCCTATATATCAATTGCATTAACGTTAAGCTGCGTTGAAATTTTACCTACGAGATTTAATTCACCATATGAACATATCTTATGGCTTGTGAGATCAAAAAAATTTTAAAAAAATGAAATTCATACTATTTCCTAACGCTCGATTTCTTTTTCTTCACTTACATACACATTTGTATTACTTAGAAATTTATAGATATTCTCTTCCAATATAAATTCAAATGCACATGATGTTAATAATATAATTAGATGAATATCATCACCCATGTTGACAAAAAAAGGAGTGGGAGAAAGAAAAACTTGTAAATGTTGGAAGTTCTCTGATTTTTGTCAATTTGGAATTGTTATCAAGTGCTCTTGTTGTTCGTTGTTTTCTCACCTGGTGCTCGTGTTCTTCATTGTTGGAATTTTCTCATTACTTTTTACTTACACACCCTTAACTATAATAAAACATACACCATCTTTATCGGTGTGATACACCGCAAAAACACACACATACATAAACCTTCCATAGAAACACAAGCATAAACCAACCAAAAGAACATTACCTTGTACTTTCCTAATGAAGTAAGAATAATATATCTAAATCAAATCTTCAATTTATTAACAAAAAATTATTAAAAAATAAATAATCAGAGAAAATATCTTCAAAATGGAAAAAGAGCGTCCACAACCATTACGAACATTGCAAACATTTAATTGTTTCCAGCCACGGTCGAACTTGGGACCTTCGACTCATAAGGTCAACGCTCTGGCTGATCGAGATACGAGACTTTCATATTAACAAAAAAAGAATAGACACAACTGGTTAGTGACTACAATCCGAGAAAAGTCTAGAAAGGACTCTGTCAACAAAACTATTGACGTTAGATTATTTTAAATCCATGCACAGGATAATTTGAATTCTATTACCACTTAAAATCTCCTGAGGTGCCTTATACTAATTGCAACAATTTTAAGTTGCGTAGCAAATTCGCCTACGAGAGTCAATTGACCATATGAACTTATATATCTTATGTCTTATGAGATTAAAAACTATAAAGAAAAATGAAATTGACATTGTTGGCTAAAGCTCGATTTCTTTTTTAATGCTCATATGTACGTTTGCATCGCTTAGAAATTTATATATATTTTCTTCCAACATAAACTCAAATGCACACAAAGTTAATTATATAGTTAGATAAATATCATTACCAAAATTGAACACAAAATGAGCATGGGAAAGAAAAACCTACGAATGTTGCAAGTTCTTCGATTTTTGTTAATTTAGAATTGTTATTGAGCATTCTTGATTGTTGTTCTCACATGCGTTAACTTTAAGCTGCATAGAAAATTCGCCTACGAGGGTCAATTGACCGTATGAAGTATCTTATGCCTTGTGAGGTCAAAAAATTTTAAAAAATTGAAATTCATATTGTTTCCTAAAGCTCGATTTCTTTTTCTTTGCTTACCTGTCCGTTTGTATTATATTATAGAAATTTATTGAAATTTTCTACTAATATAAATTCAAATGCGCACAAAGTTAATAATATAATTAGATGAATATCATCCCCAAAGTTGACCAAAAAAAGGACTCGGAGAAAGCAAAACTTTCAAATTTTGCAACTTCTCAGATTTTTATTAATTTATAATTGTTATTGAGTGCTCTTATCGTCCATTGTTGTTCTCAACTGGTGCTCGTGTTCTTCATTGTTGGAATGTACTCATAACTTTTTACATACATGCCCCTGAAATACAATAAAACATAAGCCCTCTTTATCGTTGTGATACACCCCACAAAAACACGAGCATAAACCACCCCACAAAAACACATGCATAAACCATCCAAAAGCGCACAACTTCATACTTTACTAAGACAAATATATCTAAACCAAATCCTCAATTTATGAACAAAAAAATTATTAAATAAAAAAACAAAGAAAATAACTTCAAAATGGAAAAAGAGCGCCCGCAACTATTACAAAGTTTGCAAAAATTTTAATTGGTCCCAGCGAGGCTCAAACTTGGGATATTCAGCTCATAAGATCAATGCTCAGAGCCATTGAGCTACAAGACCTTCATATTAAGTAAAAAAAGAGTAGTCACAGTTTTGTGAGTGACTGCAATTCTATACAAGTACGTCAAGGACTCTTTGAATAGAATTGTTAACTGAAGATTATTTTAAATCCATGTACAGGATAATTTGAATTCTAGTACCACTTAAAATCTTTTGAAGTGCCTTATATTAATTGCATTGATTTTAAGGCACCTACGAAAGTCAATTGACCATATGACGATATCTTATGCCTTGTTACATCAAAAAATTAAAAAAAAAGAAATTCACGTTTGTTGCGTAAAGCTCCATTTCTTTTTCTTTGCTTACATGTACGTTTCGTGCTCAGAAATTTATAGATATTTTCTTTGAACAGAAATTCTAATCCACATGAAGTTAATAATAGAATTAGACAAATATCGTCACCCAATTTGACCACAAAACGGACTAGGGAAAGAAAAACTTGTAAATGCTACAAGTTCTCATATTTTTGTTAATTTAGAATATTTATCGGGTGCTCTTATACTTCATAGTTGTTCTCACCTAGTGCTCATGTTTTTCATTGTTGGAATTTTCTCATAACTTTTTGCAGACATGCCCTAGAAATGCAATAAAATGTGCATCATCTTTATCGTTATGATACACCCCACAAATACACATACATCCATAAACAATCCCCAAAAACAAATGCATAAACCATCCAAATGAACAGAACTTCGTACGTCGCTAATGAAGTTAGAAAAAAATTATATATCCAAAACAAAACTTCAATTTATTAATCAAAAACTATTGAAAGAGTGAATAGATAGAGAAAATAGGAAATGGAAAAAGGGAGCCCATAACTATTACAAAGTTTAGAAACATCTAAGTGGTCCTGACGAGGCTCGAACTCACGACCTTTGACCCATAAGACCAAGTGTCTAACCAAAGAATATTTCAGATCTAAATACATGATAATTTGAATTCTAATACCGCTTAAAATCACTTGAAGTGCTTTATACTACGGGATACAATTGACCACATGAACATATCTTATGCCTTGTGAGATCAAAAAAATTAAAAAAAATGAAATTCATATTGTTTCCTAAAGCTCGATTTCTTTTTCTTCACTTACATACACATTTGTATTACTTAGAAATTTATAGATATTCTCTTCTAATGTAAATTCAAATGCGCATGATGTTAATAATATAATTAGATGAATATCATCACCCTTGTTGACCAAAAAAAGTAGGAGAAAGAAAAACTTGTAAATGTTGAAAGTTCTCTGATTTTTGTCAATTTGGAATTGTTATGAAGTGCTCTTGTCGTTCATTGTTGTTCTCACCTCGTGCTCGTGTTGTTCATTGTTGGAATTTTCTCATAACTTTTTACTTACATGCCCCTAAATACAATAAAACATACACCATCTTCTTCGGTGTGATATGCTCTAAAAAATACACACATGCATAAACCTTCCCCACAAACACAAGCATAAACCAACCAAAAGAACACTACTTTGTACTTTGCTGATGAAGTAAAAAAAAAAAAATATCTAAATCAAATCATCAATTTATTAACAACAAATTATTAAAAAATAAATAATCATAGAAAATATCTTCAAAATGGAAAAAGAGCATTCACAACTGTTACAAAATTTTGCAAACATTTAATTATTTATAGCAAGGCTCGAACTTGGGACTTTCAACTCATAAGATCAACACTATGACCAATCGAGATACGAGACTTTCATATTAAAGAAAAAAGAATAGATGCAATTTGTCAGTGACTACAATCCGAGAAAAGTCTATAAAGCACTATGTTAACAAAACCATTGACTAAAGATTATTTTAAATCCATGTATAGGATAATTTGAATTCTATTACCACTTAAAATCTCCTAAAGTGCCTTATACTAATTGCAATAATTTTAAGTTGCGTAGCGAATTTGCCTACGAGAGTCAATTGACCATATGAACTTATAAATCTTATGTCTTGTGAGATCAAAAACTTAAAAAGAAATGAAATTGACAATGTTGGTTAAAGTTCGATTTCTTTTTCTTTGCTCACATGTACATTTGCATCGCTTAGAGTTTTATATATATTTTCTTCCAACATAAATTTAAATGCACACAAAGTTAATAATATAATTAGATAAATATCATCACCCAAATTGAACACAAAGACGAGTACGGGAAAGAAAAACTTGTGAATGTTGCAAGTTCTCAGATTTTTGTTAATTTCGAATTGTTAGTTAACATTCTTGAATGTTGTTCTCACCTGCAATAACTTTAGGCTGCGTAGAAAATTTGTCTACGAGGGTCAATTGACCATATGAACATGTCTTATGTCTTGTGATATCAAAAAATTTCAAAAAAAAAAAAGACGAAACTCATATTGCTTCCTAAAACTCAATTTCTTTTTCTTTGCTTACCTGTCTGTTTGTATTACTTATAAATTTATAGAAATTTACTTCTAATATCAATTCAAATGCACACAAAGTTAATAATATAATTAGATGAATATCATCCCCCAAGTTGATGAAAAAAAGGATTCGGAGCAAGCAAAACTTTCAAATGTCGCAGGTTCTCAGATTATTATCAATTTATAATTGTTATCGAGTGCTCTTTGCGTCCACTATTGCTCTCACCTGGTACTCACGTGCTTCAACTTTGGAATGTTTTCATAACTTTTTACATACATGTCCCTGTAATACAATAAAACATAAAGCATCTTTATCGCCGTGATACACCCTAAAAATACACGCACGTTTATAAACCATCCCCAAAAACACAAGCATAAACCGTCCAAAAGAACACAACTTCATACTTTCCTAATGAAGTAAAACAAATATATCTAAACCAAATCCTCAATTTATGAACAAAAAATTATTAAAAAATAAAGAAACGGAGAAAATAACTTGAAAATGGAAAAAGAGGGCCCGCAACTATTACAAACTTTGCAAACATTTAATTGGTCCCAGTGAGGCTCAAACTTTGGACCTTTGGTCGTAAGATCAACGCTCAGACCAATTGAGCAACAACACCTTCATATTAAATAAAAAAAGAGTAGTCATAGTTTGTGAGTGACTGCAATTCGATACAAGTACATCAAGGACTCTTTCTACAGAATTTTTACCTGAAGATTATTTTAAATCCATGTATAGGATAATTTGAATTCTAATACCACTTAAAATCATTTGAAGTGCGTTATATAAATTGCATTAATTTTAAGCTGCATAGAAAATTCGCCTATGAGAGTCAATTGGCCATATGAACATATCTTATGTCTTGCGACATCAAAAAATTTTAAAAAAATGAAATTCACATTTGTTGCCTCAAGCTCTGTTTCTTTTTCTTTGCTTACTTGTACGTTTGCATTGCTTAGAAATTTATACATATTTTCGTCCAACATAAATTCTAATGCACATGAAGTTAATAACAGAATCAGACAAATATCACCACCCAATTTGACCACAAAAAGGATTAGGGAAAGGAAAACTTGCAAATGCTGCAAGGTCTCAGATTTTTGTTAATTTAGAACATTTATCGAGTGCTCTTTTCTTGATAGTTGTTCTCACCTGGGGGCTCATGTTTTTCATTGCTGGAATTTTCTCATAACTTTTTGCATACATGCCTTAGAAATACAATAGAACATGCACCATCTTTATGGGTTTGATACACCCCACAAATACACACACATCCATAAACAATCCCCAAAAACAAATGCGAAAACCATCCAAAAGAACACAACTTCGTACGTCGCTAATGACGTCAGAAAAAAATTATATATCCAAAACAAAACATCAATTTATTAATAAAAAATTATCGAAAGAATGAATAAATAGAGAAAATAACTTCAAAATAGAAAGAGAGAGCCCACAACTATTACAAAGTTTAGAAACATCTAACTAGTCCTAGTGAGGCTTGAACTCGTGACTTTTGACTCATAAGAGCAACGCTCTAACCAACTGAGCTACAAGACCTTGTTATTTATATAAAAAAATGAATGTACACAATTTGTGAGCACCTACAACCTGAATACAAGTATACCAAGGGCACTGTAGACAAAGCTATTAACTAAAGAATATTTCAGATCTAAATACATGATAATTTGAATTCTAATACCACTTAAAGTCACTTGCAGTGCTTTACATCAATTGCATTAATGTTAAGCTACGTTGAAATTTTACCTACGAGATTCAATTGACCATATGAACATATCTTATGTCTTGTGAGATCCAAAAAATTAAAAAAAATGAAATTCATATTGGTTCGTAAAGCTCGATTTCTTTTTCTTTGCTTACATACACATTTGCATTACTTAGAGATTTATAGATATTCTCTTCTAATATAAATTCAAATGCACACGATGTTAATAATATAATTAGATGAATATCATCACCCATGTTGACCAAAAAAAGTAGGAGAAAGAAAAACTTGTAATGTTGAAAGTTCTCTGATTTTTGTCAATTTGGAATTGTTATCAAGTGCTCTTGTCGTTCATTGTTGTTCTCACCTAGTGCTCGTGTTGTTCATTCTTAGAATTTTCTCATAACTTTTTACTTACATGCCCCTAAATACAATAAAACATACACCATCTTTATCGGCGTGATATGCCCTAAAAAATACACACATGCATAAACCTTCCCCATAAACACAAGCATAAATCAACCAAAAGAACACTACTTTGTACTTTGCTGATGAAGTAAAAAAAAATATATCTAAATCAAATCATGAATTTATTAACAACAAATTATTAAAAAATAAATAATCATAGAAAATATCTTCAAAATGGAAAAAGAGCATTCACAACTATTACGAACTTTGCAAACATTTAATTATTTGCAGCAAGGCTCGAACTTGGGACCTTCAACTAATAAGATCAACTGTATGACCAATCGAGATACGAGACTTTCATATTAAAGAAGAAAGAATAGATGCAATTTGTTAGTGACTACAATCCGAGAAAAGTCTATAAAGGACTATGTCAACAAAACCATTGACTAAATATTATTTTAAATCCATGTATAGGATAATTTGAATTCTATTACCACTTAAAATCTCCTGAAGTGCCTTATACTAATTGCAATAATTTTAAGTTGCATAGCGAATTTGCCTACGAGAGTCAATTGACCATATGAACTTATATATCTTATGTCTTGTGAGATCAAAAACTTAAAAAGAAATGAAATTGATATTGTTGGCTAAAGCTCGATTTCTTTTTCTTTGCTCACATGTACGTTTGCATCGCTTAGAAATTTATATATATTTTCTTCCAACATAAATTTAAATGCACACAAAGTTAATAATATAATTAGATAAATATCATCACCCAAATTGAACACAAAAACGAGTACGGGAGAGAAAAACTTGCGAATGTTGCACATTCTCAGATTTTTGTTGATTTATAATTGTTATCGAGCATTCTTGAATGTTGTTCTCACCTGCATTAACTTTAGGCTGCGTAGAAAATTTGCCTATGAGTGTCAATTGACCATATGAACGTATCTTATATCTTATGAGATCAAAAAAATTCCAAAAAAAAAAGACGAAACTCTTATTGCTTCCTAAAACTCGATTTCTTTTTCTTTGCTTACTTGTCCGTTTGTATTACTTATAAATTTATAGAAATTTACTTCTAATATCAATTCAAATGCACACAAAGTTAATAATATAATTAGATGAATATCATCCCCAAGTTGACCAAAAAAAGGAGTCGGAGAAATCAAAACTTTCAAATGTTGCAAGTTCTTAGATTTTTATCAATTTATAATTATTATCGAGTGCTCATATTGTCCATTATTGTTCTCACCTGGTGCTCATGTTCTTCATTGTTGGAATGTTCTTATAACTTTTTACATACATGCCCCTAAAATACAATAAAACATAAGCCATCTTTATCGCTGTGATACACCCTAAAAATACACACACATGCATAAACCATCCCCAAAAACAAATTCATAAACCATCCAAAAGAACAAACTTCGTACGTCGCTAATGAAGTAAGAAAAAAATTATATATCCAAAACAAAGCATCAATTTCTTGTTAAAAATTATTGAAAGAATGAACAGATAGAGAAAATAACTTCGAAATGGAAAAAGAGAGGCCACAAATATTACGAAGTTTAGAAGCATCTAACTGGTCCAGGCAAGGCTCAAACTCGCAACGTTTGGCTCATAAAACCAACACTCTAACCAACTGAGCTATAAGACCTTATTATTTATATTAAAAAAACGAATGTACACAATTTTTGAGTGACTACAACCTGAATACAAGTATACCAAGGCCACTGTAGACAAAGCTATTAACAAAAGAATATTTCAGATCTAAATACATGATAATTTGAATTCTAATACCACTTAAAGTCACTTGACGTGCTTTATATCAATTGCATTAACGTTAGGCCGCATTGAAATTTTGCCTACGAGATTCAATTGACCATATGAACATCTCGTATGTCTTGTCAGGTCCAAAAAAATTAAAAAAAAATGAAATTCATATTGTTTCATGAAGCTCGATTTCTTTTTCTTCGCTTACATACACATTTGTATTACTTAGAAATTTATAGATGTTCTCTTCTAATATAAATTCAAATGTACACGATGTTAATAATATAATGAGATGAATATCATCACCCATGTTGACC
>NCQV01074030.1:14559-36374 GCA_002740545.1 Lophocereus schottii
AAAAATATATGTAAATCAAATCATCAATTTATTAACAACAAATTATTAAAAAATAAATAATCAAAGAAAATATCTTCAAAATGGAAAAAGAGCGTTCATAACTATTTCGAACTTTGCAAACGTTTAATTATTTCTGGCAAGGCTCAAACTTGGGACCTTCGAATCATAAGATCAACACTCTGACCAATCGAGATACAAGACTTTCATATTAAAGAAAAAGGAATAGACACAATTTGTCAGTGACTACAATCCGAGAAAAGTCTATAAAGGGCTCTGTCAACAAAACTATCGACTAAGGATTATTTTAAATCCATGTATAGGATAATTTGAATTCTATTACCACTTAAAAAATCTCCTGAACTGCCTTATACTAATTGCAATAATGTTAAGTTGCATGACGAATTCGCCTACGAGAGTCAATTGACCATATGAACTTATATATTTTATGTCTTGTGAGATCAAAAACTTAAAAAAAAAAATGAAATTGACATCGTTGGCTAAGGCTCGTTTCCTTTTTCTTTGCGCACATGTACGTTTGCATCACTTAGAAATTTATATATATTTTCTTCCAACATAAATTCAAATTCACACAAAGTCAATAAAATATAATTAGATAAATATCATCACCCAAATTGAACAAAAAACGAGCATGGAAAAGAAAAACTTGCGAATGTTGCAAGTTTGCCGATTTTTGTTAATTTAGAATTATTATCGAGCATTTTTGATAGTTGTTCTCACCCGCATTAACTTTAATGTAACACCCCCAAAGCGTTATGTTTTCTTAACTTTCTATTTAATATATTTAGATTTTTATCAATTTATAATTAACTAAGTGTACATGTATCGATTCTAAACGTTCACATTTCCTCCGAAGTTATTAAACAAACACAAATTAACTAAGTGTACATGTATCTAATCTAAACAGGCATATTTCATTGCGAAGCTATTTTTCAGGCATGTATTAACTAAATATACTGGAATCGATTCTAAACATGCATAACTCATTTCGAAGCTACTTTTCAGGCATGTATTAACTAAATATACTTGAATCTCTCGATTCTAAACATGCATAACTCATTTTGAAACTACTTTTTAGGCATGTATTAACTAAATATATTTGAATCGATTCTGAACTTGCATACCTTATTTCGAAGCTACTTTTCATGCATATATTAACTAAACATACTTGAATCGATTCTAAACATACGTAACTCATTTCGAAGCTACTTTTCAAGCGTTAGTTAACTAAAGTAAAATATATTGATTCAAGGTATGGTTAGGTTATTTTGAAGTCAGTTTCAGGCATAGACTAACTAAACTTAACATGCATCGATTTAAACTAAATGCAGCTGAAACAGAACATGCATAGTGCCAATCGATCTGACTAATCCTAAACTCACATGCAACGCAACTTAAAGGTTAAAACAATTTCAAAACTACTAATACTTAGGAAGCGAGAAACACCCACCTCGACCCCAAGCTGCGGACCCATTCTAAGGGCTTCTGGGGCTAAGTAGGATGCTTGAAAACCCAGAAATTTGTCCCAATTTTGAAGCTCAACCCCCAATGCAAATCAGCTTTGCCCAAACCCGGTTTCTGACCCACTCGATTGTGTCTCTGTCACTGCTACGGTGGTCACCGGAGTCAATCCTCATCAGAAACACCTCGCTGGTGGTGCCTGGCCGTCGCGGCCCCCGGCATCAATGGTGTGGCCTCAAGCTCTCTCCCTAACTCACGATCCCTCTCTCCCTCACTCGATTTCTCTGTTTCTGGCCTCGGTCTTGCGGCTCCCGTGAAAGCCAGCGACGCCCAGCCACTCCCCGGTGGAGTGGCGCACTGTCGCCTCCCCCGCTCTCTCTTTGGAGTGGGAGGTTGGGGTTCGTAGGCTGGGTTCCAGGAAACCCCCCTTGTCGTGGTTTCGTAGAGAAATGAGGAGCTTCGACCCCTTTTTGAAATTTTTTTTTTTGGTCGCTTCCCCATGCAACTAACATCGCTAGTCTAATTTCTAATCTGAACCTCATATCCCAACCTGAATCGATGATACGACCTTTCATCGATTATTCGAACCCAAATACGTTAAGGGTCGATTTATTAAACCTAGAAAGTAATTCAAAGGTTAAGAAGCTAATCGTACTTGGGTTCTTACTCGATTTAGTGCCCGTTAATAATCCTTATTAATGCATACTAAAAGTCATCAAAAGATTTTCAAAACTAATAATGATAATAATATTAACAGCGATGAAAACATTGTTTTTAATAAAATTATCTTTCACATAAGCACATCGATAATGATTTTAACTCATATAGTTACTAAAAATATGATTTTATAATGTAAAAAGAAAGACAGTCAGGTTAACTTAAAACAAAGAAGACGGGTCTTACACTCTTCCCCCATTAAAAGAATTTCGTCCTTGAAATTCTAAACCTAAGTTCGATCTTCTCTAGAATGTAAGCACATGGCTCTAATCTATGCAGTAGGTTTCCAAAAGGTTTCATTTTGCAGACACTGCTTCTTTTAAATCGAAAGAAAATGGCTTATGGTATCCAGTCTCCTCCTCTCCAATCCTCTTCAAGCATCTACTCACTCTATTTAGGCGCCAAGGGCAAATGGCATTGAAGAGGGGCAAATGAGTTGGCATGAAAAATCATATCAAGTCTTTTTTTTTTTAAAACAAACATGGACTTTTGATTATCTAGACTCAGTTTGCATGGCAAGCAATAATTTTATGCATATGCATCTATAAGTGGGCATCTAAAGGCATGATAATCGGGACAATGACCTCTTAAGGTCATACACTAGTAGTCTCATTCTAAAACATGAATTCAAGTTATCTTTGGTTCATAATGGTTAACTTAGAGATTCCTATAACACATTAGAACAATAAGAATGTCACATAGCACCACATAGCATCATTTAAGTACAATAGCATCACATAGTATTGTATAGTATCAGCAATTCAATGTTCTTAAGCCTAGGAGTTGGAAGCAACATGAAACCAGCTAATGTACATATGGCAGGCAATTTACAAAATGAAAGCATATGTGACCGACATTTCCATGTTTTTATATCGATTTCGGATAACTTTTAAACATTTCATTCATGGTAATTTAGACAGGGCATGCTAAAGTCATATGAAGGAGTTAACTTAATCAGGTTCATTTAAAAGCATGAAGATATTAGGTCATTCTAAAGTTAAATCATTCACTAGAAGGTTACCACATCATACTAAGATAACAGAGACATCAAATTACATCATATCGACAATGAAGGGACCTAAAGTGGCATTTAAAATCACATTGGCATCACGTAGCGTCAATCACATAACATACCAAGGGTTAAGATTCACATGTAAGATGAACTAACAATACATGTTGATAGGAACAATTTGGGAAGAAAACTCCAAGGTAAGAGTGTAAATCGATGGTTTTTTGATGGAGGAGACTTTTTCTAAGGTCACTACTTGGAGCTGATTGTCTCTTAAGTCGTAGATTCGTACAAATGAATGGTTATGCTTCTAGATGAGCCCTGATGAGTCATGGGTCTATGGCTTATGGGCCTACATGCTTCCGCTGTGCTACTCTGATCAAACATACAAAGACAAGAATATGTGAATGCAGGTTTCTAGGGTGGTCTCATCATGCTTCAAATACGGGCGCATGCAGTTACTTAGCTATAACATGGAATCACAGAAGTCAAGGAATGCAACAATGAGTCAGTAGTCATGTCATGCTACGAAGTACAAAACTTAAATTATCTGAATAATCAGTTCACATGCTAGACCAACTTAAGTCAAGCAAACACCAAGTAGTGCAACAATTTATTTACCAAACACATAACTAGTCATGACCTAATTCCTATAGTGCATTAATAACCGTGCATAACAGACGTTTGTTCGCATATATGATGACATGACCCTGAATGCTCTTCCATGCTATTTTCTTACACATGAGGTACATATTTCCATGGACGTGATTCATGTAAATACAACTATATTGTCATCTAGTCACGCATTACATACATCGGTTTCTACTAATCCCATTATAACACGAGAAAACAGTATTGAAGGATCCCACGAAAGACATCTAAGCAAGCGTACATAAATGCAACTGTTGTGATTTTCATAACGATTCATTTTATCCTCAAGCGCACGGTAGTCAGTTGTAGCACTTGAAGGTAGATCCTCATGGAAGGATTATGAATTTAGGTTGCCAACTTAAATTATTTTGTGCTAAAATTGGATGGATTAAAGCTATGGCCATAAATCAAACTCGATGAATTACTAAGTTATAGGACTAATTACGGATTGAATTGAGCGAGGCAAAACAAGCATGAGAAAGATGATAATTCGAACTCCGATGCAGCCACTCCAAACCACTATAAATCAAAAGATCAACCCAAACTCTGTAAACCTTCAATTAATAACATCAAATTCATGAAGCTAAAATCTGGATTAAGCAAACTGATTGAGCAATCCTCCAGGACGTAGAATTGAGCATAGGAACTAAAAATTGAACTAGAACTCGAACAAGAGCCAAGCACGGGAACTTGAACAAGAACAGGATGCAGGGAAGGGGATGCAGCAGAGCAAAAGCAGGGCTTTAAACCGGGATCCCAACCATCCTCAAACCGAGTCCAACTCTTGAAATTTCACACCAACTCGGAATTGGTAAAGTCAAACCAAATTACATGAGTTCGAAGGCCAAAACATGAATCTGAAAATTAAAATCGAAAACAAGAAAACGAAACCTAAACCCCAAATTCGAATCAAACCCTAAAATTTTAGCCATGAAAACATTAAAACTCAAAGTGAACCTAACTAAAACCTTAGTAAAACCTAAATTCGATGCCCTCGAATGGCTGTTGTGGCCTCTATTCGTACCTGAATCCTTTCCTCTCTTTGTCCGCCGATGGTGGCCTTGATGTGAACGGTTGATGCTAGACGATAGGTCACGATTAGGTGTGCTAATGGGCCATAAATGAGTGATGGAGGAGAGAGAATGATAGTGAACTGAGGAAAACTAAAGCGCTATAGCCGTTTGATAGGAGGTGAAGAAGGAGGAGGAGAAAAGCAGAGGGGTTGGGTCACTCGGGTTCTCTGGGGTTTGAGAGGAAGAAGAAGAGGAGGAGGGGGAGGGGCCTTGGTCACATGCAACGCGTGTGATCAATTAATTGAGAGGGCAGTGGGCAGGCCAGCTCACAGCTGGAGAAAGAAGGAGGAGGACCAGCCCAAAGTGCGGAAAAGAGAAAAGGGAAAAAAAAAAAAAGGAAAGAAGAGATGGGACCGCTAGGCCTCCATTTAAGCCTCGACGCTGCTGTGCCGAGCTTCCCTCTCTTTCTTCTTGATCCAGTGCTTGTTCTAAATCCAATCCCTTTTTGTTTCAACTGTCTCTCTTTTTTTTAAGCTATTTATTTATTCTTCAAATTTATCAAATTCCTACAAAAGAAATAAAACGATATTAACATTCTAAATTAATAATTATTTTCAGCAAATAATAGATAATAAAGGGTATAAAAATGTAATAATTTCAGGCTGAACAAATACCCCTACACCTAAGCTTTGCTCATCATCGAGTAAAACAAAACTAAAAATCCTAGAAAAATAAAAATAAATTCTAACTCACTTTCGTAGGAATCATAGTTGCACTTAATATGTGCAATAAACCCTTTAAACCCCTAGGTTATCCCTAGTAGACGAGTAAGGTCTCATGAGGGTTTGCCGAAGATATATCCACAAAATCTATAAATGAAAATACAAACAGAAACTCAAAAATCTTTTTTTTGGTTTGGTTTTTTTTTCCAAAAAATTAATATGTACAAAATCGAGAAAAGATATATACACATTCTAATCAACCAAATCACCCATGTAGCAAAGATATTGGCCTACATATAAACAAAATGTACTTATGAAAGCTCTCTACCCTATGAATGTCATCAAAGCACTAACTTTTCACCCCGCTATACATGAAAATTTTGAATCAATCCCAAAGCTTGTGTGCAAGTGTATCATCGTCCTAAGGCTTAGGTTTACCAGAATCAAACTCAATCACACTTGACTTACACAACTACATTATTGATTTAATAACATAGGAAGCAAGATTTTCCAGTAGCATTATTACCTCAAAGGGTAACACCCAGTAGCACGTGCCTCAAAGGGTAACGCCTAGTAGCGTATACCTCAAAGGGATACTTGTTATTCCAATTTCATTTTATTTCTCTTTCTTTCTTTTTTCAATTCCCTTTTTTTCATCATTTTTTTTCATTTTTCTCATTCTCATGTTTTTCTCTCTTTTTTCCCTTTTCTTTTTAATAAAAACCAAAAAAAATTGTGTTAAAAACAAGTGGGAGAGTCGATCATGGAAAACGAAGACCTTAAGATAATGAGGATGATACAAATAGGGATTGAATTACACAGCAATAATGAACAAATGGGGTTAGAATTAGGGCTAAGAATGACACACCGAGGACATTAGTTCATATGCAAGCTAAAAATCAAATTAAATGGGATTTAAGCTGATTAGAAAAGTACAATGGTTCCCCAAAAACAAAACAAAAATCTTTTTTGAATTTTCAAAATTTTTCAAATTTTTTTGTTTTCAATTTTTTTTTAAAAAAGTTTTTTAAAGTTTCCCCACCCCCACACTTAAATCTCACAATGTCCTTATTGTGAGTGAAAAGAAATAGACAAAAGGAAAAAAATCTAAAAATAAAAATGAATATACAAAAAGAAGACTAAGACTCAAAAAGAAAGAAAAATGACATGACTTTAAAAGTGAAAAATAGAATAAAAATAAAAGACAACCACAAATATATACAAAAGAAAACAAAATAAAAAAGGAGATAAAGATAAACGATTATACCAGGTCACGTGTAGGAGTACACCTAAGCTATAGCCTCGTGAAATGTGATTAGATAGAGGCTCATAGAGCATCAGCCACTCCATATCAAATGGAACATCACTACTAAAATCAAATCCCAATAAAGCACGAAGCAGCTTGTCAAGCATAGAAGACCAACTCTCAATAAGATCAATGCAGAAGAAATAAGAAAGTTGGCGCCAATTAGAGTACATCCACCACAATAATGCAGCAAAAGTGAGGGCCCGTTTTAATTTGTCAAACTGTTGGGCCCAATCAGAAAATAGATAGACGTACTTAAAAGTAGACAGCAAGTGGGTCATTGGCCTAGAAAGTGTATCCTCATAAATGAGCGGTCTAGGCAAAATAGGGGGTCCTAAGTCCACCAGTCTGGTAAGTCTAATATGCATATGAGTCTGGTCTAAAGCAAAATTCTTATTGGCAATACTCTCAGACTCAACAAAATCAAACTTGCAGTGTCCAAAAAGGAGGTCAGTTTGGACCGGATCAAAAGAAAAAGATTCATATTCGGTACACAAATCCACATCCAAACCCACATTGGCATCAAATCCACATGAAAAAAGATTCATATTCTATAGAAAGAATATCATCATCAAAGTCCGAAATAGTGGGTTCAATTACCGCCACACAGGTCTCCTGAAATTTAGCTTCTTCTGATCCATCTATCTCATGATGCTTAATGTCAAACTGGATGCTCATATCTAACTCATTAGCAGTTTGAAATTGTTCAGCCACCTCAAACTCACAAGTGTCATTAACTGGGATGGGTGGGTTGGCATAAACTAGGACATCTTCAGTGTCATCCTTAGGTGAGCTAGTGTGAGGTGCAAGGTCAGATGATAGAGAATTAGGGAAGTCCTCCTCTTGCTCTGCACTAGGCAAAGGCATGACAGTATTCAAATTAGGCCGAGCGAAATAAGAGGGCTCAAAATCATTATAGAGACTAAGGTCAGATTTAGGAGATCCTAAAGTAGAGTCAGATTCATTACAGATCTCTTTTTCGTTGCATACATCTATGTTTACATCGCTTCAAAGTTTATGGATATTTTCTTCCAACATAAATTCAGGTGCACTCAAAGTTAATAATATAATCAGATAAATATCATCACCCAAATTGACCACAAAAAGGAGCAGAGGAAAAACAAAACATGCAAATGTTGCAAGTTCTCAGGTTTTTGTTAATTTAGAAAATTTAATGAGTGCGCTTGTTCTTGATAATTATTCTTACCTGGTGCTCATGTTTTTCATTGTTGGAAGTTTCTCATGACTTTCTACATGCATGCCCTACAAATACAACAAAACGTGCACTATCTTCATCGTTGTGATACACCCCACTAATACACACACATCCATAAACAATCCCAGAAAACACATGCATAAGCCATCCAAAAGAACACGACTTCGTACTTCGCTAATGAAGTCAGAAAAAAACATATACATCTCAAACAAATCCTCAATTTATTAACAAAAAACTATTAAAAGAACGAAAAGACAGAGAAAATAACCTCCAAATGAAAAAAGAGAGCCCACACAACTATTACAAACTTTAGAAACATTTAATTGGTCCCGACGAAGCTTGAACTCAAGACCTTCGGCTCATAAGAGCAACACTTCAACCAACTGAGCTACGAAACATTAATATTTATTAAAAAAAATGAATATACAGAATTTTTTGAGTGAGTACAACCTGAATACAAGTATACCACGGACTCTGTCAACAAAGCTATTAACCAAAGATTTTTTCAAATCTAAATACATGGCAACTTGAATTCTGACACCACTTAAAAAAATACCTGAAGTGCTTTATGTCAATTGTTTTAACTTTAAGCTGGGTAAAAAGTTCAGCTATGAGATTCAATTGACCATGTGGGCATATCTTATGTTTGGTGAGATGAAAAAATTTTAAAAAAAATGGAATTCATGTTGTTTACCAAAGTTTGGTTTCCTTTTCTTTGCTTACATGTATTTTTGTATTACATATAAATTTATAGATAACTGCTTATATTACAAATTCAAATGCACAAAAAGTTAATAATATAATTAGATGAATATCATCACCCAAGTTGACCAAAAAAAATTTGCAAAAGAAAGAAAAACTTGTAAATATTGCAAGTCCTCAGATTTTTGTCAATTTAGAATTGTTATCAAGTGCTCATCATTCATTGTTGTCCTCACCTGGTGTTTGTGTTCTTCATTGTTGCTTTTTACTTACATGCCCTAGAAATACAATAGAACATATACCATCTTTATCACTATGATACACCCCCAAAATACACACACATACATAAACCATACCCAAAGATACAAGCATAAACCATCCAAAAGTCATACTTTGCTAATGAAGTAAAAGAAATATCTAAACCAAACCATTAATTTATGAGCAAAAAATTATTAAAAACTAATAAACAGAGAAAATAACTTCAAAATGGAAAAAGCGCATCTACAACTATTACAAACTTTACAACATTTAATTGATCCCAGCAGCAAGGCTCGAACATGGGACATTCAGCTCATAAGATCAACACTCTAACCAACAGAGCTATGAGATCTTCATATTAAAAAAAGAAAGAATATGCCTAATTTGGGAGTGACTGCAATCTGAAAGAAGTCTATCAAGGACTCTGTCGACAAAACTAATAACTAAAGATTATTTTAAATCCATGTACATGATAATTTTAATTCTATACCACTCAAAATCACTTAAGTGCCTGATCCTAATTGCAATAATTTTAAGCTGTGCAGAAAATTCGCGTGCAATAGTCAATTAACCATACAAACATATCTTATGTCTTGTGAGATAAAAAAACGTTTTTTTTAAAAATGCAATTAAAATTTTTGCCTAGAACTTGATTTCTTTTTCTTTGCTTACAAGTACGTTTGCATTGCTTAGAAATTTATAGATATTTTTTTCTAGCATAAATTCAAGTACACACAAAGGTAATAATATAATTAGATAAATATCATCACCCAAATTGACAACAAAAAGGAGCAGGGAAAGAAAAACTTGCAAATGCTACAAGTTCTCAAATTTCTGTTAATTTAGAATTGTTATCGAGTGCTCTTGCTCTTGATTGTTGTTCTCACCTGGTGCTCATGTTTTTCACCACTGGAATTTTCTCATAACACATGCCCCAGAAACACAATAAAGCATGCACCGTGATTATCATTGTGATACAACCCTCAAATGCACACGCATCCGTAAACAATCCCCGAAAATACACGCATAAACCATCGAAAAGAACACAACTTCATATTTCACAAATGAAGTCAAAAAATATATATATCTAAACCAAACCATCAATTAATTAGCAAAAAATTATTAAGAGAACGAATAGACAGAGAAAATAACTTCAAAGTGCAAAACGAGGGCCCACAACTATTCCAAATTTTAGAAACATTTAATTGGTCCCAGCGAGGCTCGAACTCGTGACTTCAGCTCATAAGACTAGTGCTCTAGGCAACTGAATATTTATATAAAAAAAGAATATACACAATTTGTGAGTGGCTGCAACCTGAATAAAAGTATGCCAAGGACTTTGTCAACAAACCTATTCACCAAAGATTATTTCAAATCTAAATAAAGGATAATTTGAATTCTAACACCCCCTAAAATTACATAGAGTGCTTCATATTAATTGCATTAAATTTAAGCTCCATAGAAAATTCACATACGATAGTCAATTGACCATATGAACATATCTTAAGTAAAAAAATGAAATTCATGTTGTTTCCTAAAGTCGATTTCTTTTTCTTTGTATTAATTAGAAGTTTACAGATATTTTCTTCTAATATAAATTCAAATGTGCACAAAGTTAATAATATAATTAAATGAATATCGTCACCCAAGTTGACCAAAAATAGGAGTAGGACAAAGAAAACTTGCAAATGCTGCCAATTTTCATATTGTTGTCAATTTAGAATTGTTATGGAGTGCTCCTGTCATCCATGGTTGTTCTCACATGGTGCTTGTGTTCTTCATTGTTGGAATTTCCTCATAACTTTTTACATACATGCCCCAAAAATACAATAAAACATACACCATCAATAGCTGTGATACACCCCAAAAATACACACACATACATAAACCATCCCCAAAAACACAAGCATAAACAATCCAAAGGAGCACTACTTCGTACTTTGCTAATGACGTAAAAAAAAAATATAACTGAAACAGAGAAAATAATTTCAAAATGGAAAAAGAGTCTCCACAAACATTACAAACTTTGCAAACACTTAATTGGCCCCAGCGAAGCCCAAACTCGGGATCTTGAGCTCATATGATCAATACTCTGAAACAAGTCTATCAAGGACTCTGTCAACAAAACTATTAACTAAAGATTATTTTAAATCCATGTACAAGATAGTTTGAGTTCTAATACCACTCAAAATCACCTAAAATGCCTTATATTAATTGCCTTAATTTTAAGCTGTGTAGAAAATTCACCTACGAGACTCAATTGACCATATGAACATATCTTCTGTCTTGTGAGAACAAAAAAAGAAAAAAATGAAATTAACATTTGTTGCCTAAAGATTGATTTCTTTTTCTTCTCAAACATGTACGTTTACATTGCTTACAAATTTCCAGATATTTTCTTCTAACATAAATTCAAGTGCATACAAAGTTAATAATATAATTAGATAAATATCATCACCCAAATTGACCACAAAAAGGAGTACGGGGGAAAAAACATGTAAATGTTGTAAGTTCTCAGATTTTTATTAATTTAGAATATCTATCGAGTGCTCTTGTTCTTGATAGTTATTCTCACCTAGTGTTCATGCTTTTCATTGTTGGAATTTTTTGTTGACTTTTTACATACATGCCCTAGAAATATAATAAAATGTGCACCATCTTTATCGTTGTGATACACCCCACAAATACACACACATCCATGAACTATCCCCCAAAACAAATGCATAAACCATCCAAAAGAACACAACTTCGTACTTTGCTAATGAAGTCAGAAAACATATATACATCTAAACAAATCATCAATTTATTAATCAAAAACTATTAAAACAATGAATAGACAGAGAAAATAACTTCAAAATGGATAAAGAGAACCCACAACTGTTACAAACTTTAGAAACATTTAATTAGCCTGCCTTCGTCTCATAAGACCAATGCTCTAACCAACTAACCTATGAGACCTTAATATTTATATATAAAAAAATGAATATACACAATTTGTGAGTGACAACAACCTGAACACAAGTATACCAAGGACTCTGTCAACAAAACTATTAACCAAAGATTATTTCAAATCTAAATACATGATAATTTGTATTCTAACACCACTTAAAATCACCTGGAGTGCTTTATATTAATTGCTTTAACTTTAAGTTGTGTAGAAAATTCGCCTACGAAATTCAATTGACCATATGGACATATCTTATATCTTCTGAGATGAAAAAAATAAAAAAAAATGAAATTTATGTTGTTTACTGGAACTCGATTTCTTTTTCTTTGCTTACTTGTATGTTTGTATTGCTTATAAATTTATAGATATCTTCTTATATTACAAATTGGAATGCACACAAAATTAGAAATATAATTAGATGAATATCATCACTGAAGTTGGCCAAAAAAAGTAGCACGGGAAAGAAAAACTGATAAATATTGGAAGTCCTCAGATTTTTGTCACTTAAAATTGTTATCGAGTGCTCATGTCATTTATTGGTGTTCTCACCTGGTGCTCGTGTTCTTCATTGCAGCTTTCTACTTACATGCCCTAGAAATACAATAAAACAAACACCATCTTTATCACCGTGATACACCCCCAAAATACACACACAAGGATAAACCATCCCCAAAAACACAAGCATAAACCATCCAAAGGAAAACAACTTCGTACTTTCTTAATGAGGTAAAAGAAATATCTAAACCAAATCATCAATTTGTGAACAAAAAATTATTAAAGAATAATAAACAGAGAAAATAACTTCAAAATGGAAAAAGCCTGCCCACAACTATTGCAAACTTTGCGACATTTAATTGATCCCGGCGAGGCTCAAACTTGGGACCGTCGGCTCATAAGATCAATGCCCTTACCAATTGAGCTACGAGACCTCCACATTAAAAAAAGAAAGGATAGGCACAATTTGTTAGTGGCTGCAATCCGAAACAAGTCTATCGAGAGCTCTGTCAACAAAGCTATTAACTAAAGATTATTTTAAATCCATGTACATGATAATTCGAATTCTAATACCGCTCAAAATCACCTGAAGTGGCTTATACTAACTACATTAATTTTAAGCTACATGGAAAATTTGCCTACAAGAGTTTGTTGACCATATGAACATATCTTATGTCTTCTGAGATCAAAAGATTTTTAAAAAAAAGAAATTTACATTGTTGCCTAAAACTCGATTTCTTTTTCTTTGCTTACATGTACGTTTGCATTGCTTAGAAATTTATAGATATTTTTTTCTAACATAAATTCAAGTGCACACAAAGGTAATTATACAATTAGATAAATATCATCACCCAAATTGACCATAAAAAGGAGCAGGGTAAAGAAAAACTTGCAAATGTCGCAAGTTCTCAGATTTTTGTTAATTTAGAATTTTTATTGAGTGCTCTTACTCTTCATTGTTGTTCTCACCTGGTGCTCATGTTTTTCATTGTTTGAATTTTCTCATAGTACATGCCCTAGAAGCCCAATAAAACATGCACCATCATTTTCACTGTGATATAACCCACAAATGCACACGCATCCATAAACAATCCCCAAAAACACATGCATAAACCATCCAAAGTAACACAATTCGTACTCCGCTAATGAACTCAAAAAAATATATCAATTAATTAACAAAAAATTATTAAGAGAATGAATAGATAGAGAAAATAACTTCGAAATGTAAAACAAGAGCCCACAACTATTACAAACTTTAAAAACATTTTAATTGGTGCCTGCAAGGTTCAAACTCGTGACCTTCGGCTCATAAGACCAATGCTCTAATCAACTGAGCTACAAGACCTTATTATTTTTATAAAAAAAGAACATACACATTTTGTGAGCGACTATGACCTGAATTAAAGTATACCAAGGACTCTGTCAACAAACCTATTCACCAAAGATTATTTCAAATCTAAATACAGGATAATTGAAACTCTGTTACCCCATTAAATTACCAACGCAATTCATGTTGTTTCTTAGAGCTCGATTTCTTTTTCTTTGTATTATTAGTTAGAAATCTGTAGATACTTTCTTCTAATATAAATTCAAATGTGCACAAAATTAATAATATAATTAGATGAATATCATCACCCAAGTTGACCAAAAAAAGAAGTAGGACAAAGAAAAACCTACAAATGCTGCAAGTTTACATATTGTTTCAATTTAGAATTGCTATGGAGTGCTCTTGTCGTCCATGGTTGCTCTCACCTGGTGCTTGTGTTCTTCATTCTTGGGATTTCCTCATAACTTTTTACATACATGCCCCAAAAATACAATAAAACATACAACAACTTTATCGATGTGATACACCCCAAGAATATATACACATGCATAAGCCATCCCCAAGAACACAAGCATAAAAATCCAAAGGAACACCGCTTCGTACTTTGCTAATGAAGTAAAAAAATATATCTAAACTAAATTGATATATCTAAACCAAATCATCAATTTATGAACAAAAAATTATTAAAAAAATAAATAAGCAGAGATAATAACTTCAAAATGGAAAAAGAGCCGCACAACTATTACAAACTTTGTAAACATTTTAATTAGTCCCAGTGAGGCTTGAACTCAGGACCTTTGGCTCATACAATCAATGCTCTAACCAATTGAGCTGCAAGACCTTCATATTAAAAAAATAATAATAATAAGAACAAGAAGAATAAGCACAATTTGAAGGTGATTACAATCTAATACAAGTCACAAAATATATATATATATATATATATAAAACAAACCATCTATTTCTTAACAAAAAGTTATTAAAAGAATGAATTGATAGAGAAAATAACTTAAAAACGGAAAAAGAGAGCCCACAACTATTACAAAGTTTAGAAACAATTTAATTAGTCCTAGTAAGGCTCAAACTCACAAACCTTCGACTCATAAGACCAACACTCTAACCAACGGAGCCACAAGACCTTAATATTTATATAAAAAAAGAATATACACAATTTGTGAGTGACTACAACATGAATAAAAGTATACGAGGACACTCTCAACAAATGTATTCACCAAAGATTGTTTCAAATTTAAATATAGGATAATTTACCCCTTACAATTACCTGAAGTGCTTTATATTAATTGCATTAACTTTTTGCACTGTAGAAAATTCACACATGATAGTCAATTGACCGTACAAACATATCTTAAATAAAAAACGAAATTCATGGTGTTTCCTAAAGCTCGATTTCTTTTTCTTTGTATTATTACTTAGGAATTTATACATACTTTCTCCTAATATAAATTCAAATGCGCACAAAGTTAATAATATAATTAGATGAATATCATCACCCAGGTTGACAAAAAAAGGACTAGGAGAAAGAAATACTTACAAATGCTATGGGTTCTCAGATTGTTGTCAATTTAGAATTATTATGGACTGCTCTTACCATCCATTGTTGTTCTCACCTGGTGCTCATGTTCTTCATTGTGGGAATTTCCTCATAACTTTTACATATATGCCCCAAAAATACAATAAAATATGCACTATCCTTATCGTGGTGATACACCCCAAAAATACACAAACTTGCATAAACCATCCCCAAAAAACAAAAGCATAAACAATCCAAAGGAACACTACTTCCTACTTTGCTGATGAAGTAAAAAAAAATATATCTAAACCAAATCATCAATTTATGAACAAAAAATTATTAAAAAATAAATAAATAGAGAAAATAACTTCAAAATGGAAAAAGAGCCGCTACAACTAGTATAAACTTTGCAAACCATTTAATTGGTCCCAGCGAGGCTCAAACTCAGGACCTTCGATTCATAAGATGAACGTTTTGATCAACTGAGCTGCAAGACCTTCATATTAAAAAAAGAAAGAATGGGCACAATTTGTGAGCGACTGCAATCCAAAACAAGTCTCTCAAAGACTTTGTCAACAAAACTATTAACTAAAGATTATTTTAAATCCATGTACACGAGAATTTGAATTCTAATACTACTCAAAATCACTTGAAGTGGCTTATACTAATCGCATTAATTTTACATTGCATAGAAAATTCACCTACGAGAGTCAATTGACCATATGAACATATCTTATATCTTGTGAGATCAAAAAATTAAAAAAAAAAAAGAAATTCACACTTGTTGCCTAAAGCTCGATTTCTTTTTCTTTGCATACACGTACCTTTGCATTGCTTAGAAATTTATAGATATTTTCTTCTAGCATATATTAAAGAGCACACAAAGGTAATAATATAATTAGATTAATATCATCACTCAAATTGACCACAAAAAGGGGAAGGGAAAGAAAAACATGCAAATATTGCAAGTTCTCAGACTTTTAATTTAGAATATTTATCGAGTGCTCTTGTTCTTGATTGTTGTTCTCACCTGGTTCTCATGTTTTTTATTGTTGGAATTTTCTCATAACTTTTTACATACATGCCCTAGAAATACAATAAAATGTGTACCATATTTATCATTGTGATACACCTGACAAATACACACACATCCATAAACAATGCACAAAAACAAATGCATAAACCATCCGAAAGAACACAACTTTGTACGTCATTAACGAAGTCAAAAAAAAAATGTCTAAAACAAATCATCAATTTATCAATAAATGACTCTGAAGTACCCTTAAATTTTGGTTAAAAACTTTTTGGTCCTTGACTTTTTGAAAATGATACTGGACGTCCCTATATTTTCGAACAAAAGACTTTGAGACCTTTTTTTCTAGAAGTTTGACCCTTGAACTTTTAGAATTTGTAGAAAAGTCCCTAGATTAGAAAAAACATGTAAATAAGCTATTATTAGGGGTTTCTTCAGGAAATATGCTTGTTTTAACTGATTAAACTTCTTATAATGACTTTATGGTACCAGTTATCACAATCTACTACTTATATTATGGATATTATATTTTTTATGGTTATAGACCCACGATGCTTAGTAAAATAATTAAAGCTTAATTAGAGAGTGTCAGCTATTACCTGAACTTAGTCGGCGCTGGACTCCGGCATTCCTCTAACTTTCGTTTTACAGAGATTGCTAATCTCAACCCCACTATCCTTAGATCAGGCACATCACAGATCTATTTCGTTTCTCATCTTAGAATGTAGTCACTAATCAAGTTTTAAGTATTTTAGAGGATAGTAAGGCTTTAATCAAGAAATTACAATATTTAAGGCTAAAGGTTCAATTAAATAACATTCCCCACTTCGAAACTTCTTTTATTGAAAGCTTGAAAGTGGAAATATTACAATGGAAAACTCTAAAGAGGGACTTAAGCTAAGATCATTAGAGATGCTTGCTCATAAAGAAATGGAAAATCCCGACTTCTCTTTTGATCAAGAACGCTCAAATGACCGTGTCCCTTCTCAGCACTCAACCTTTCCTTTATAGAGAGTTGAGGGTACATAGGATGCCCCAATGGCTATAGTATACATTGATGTACGCACTGATGGCAACATTACACTGCTTTATTTTACAGACCTAATACTTGTCAAAATAGTACAATAATAGAGCAACCACTATTCAGAACTTTTAATCATGACCAGACTAGTTATCATTATTGAGATTCTGCATGCCTTTATATCCAATTGTATCTTTCAAACTATCATAATTTGGATAATCACCAAAATTGTCATCGATTTGAAGATGCTCTGGGTTCCATTCTTCAAATAATTCAAGATGATTTTTTTTCCTTTTTCTGATAAGAATTTTCCACCTCCTACCTCAAAGAGATAATCAAAGATGTTGTCTAAGACTACTCCTTCCACCTTCATATATTCTTTGAACTCATTATCATAGGTGACAGTAGTGTTTCCACAATGCATTAATGTTCTTCCTTATTTGATTAATACCCAACTTTGATGATAAATATTGTAAAAACTTATAGCTCTTGCTAAAGCATGATCAATAACTAATTCTCATCATTTCGGAAACCACTCTTGTCATTGATAATAGGGATAGTCATAATCAACGATCTGAACAAGATAATGGGTTGGTTTGGCTTTTCTATTTTCACACTCAATTAGTGCACAGTGTACCTCCAAATATAGGCATTTGTTATATGAAATGTTTGTTGGACCGTTAGGAGATGTGAGAATCCAATGGATCCTCCGGAACATGCATTGCTAAAATTTAGTTAGTGTTGAGAGAAATGGAAACTTTGGATCTGAGAATTCCATAAAGTAAACTACCATCCCATACTACCAGACTTTAATGACAGCGTCGTTTGGAGAGATTGAATTGGTTGGGAAACTAACACCACCAACTCCCGACTTATCGGAAAAGTGGATCGTGTATTCCAAGACTCCCAAATATCATAAGAATAATGATGATAACAGACAATATAGACTGCATCCCACTCATTAAACCATTTTTCTTGAACATGAGAACTTATTTTTTCTTGGATATCATAAGGACATCTAAAGTAATTAACTTGTAACTCTAGAAGGGAAAATCTTTGAGCTATCAGGTAGGCTGAAGATAGCAGACCAAAACGTGATCTAAATTTTGTATGGAATTTTAAGTTATCAACAAGGACTTTATTAGAAGGAGTAACCCGTTCTAGTAGTAATGGCATCTCATTATGGATTTCCTCCATTTCTGGCAGGAGTTCATCTTTGATGATTAGCATTGATGAGTTCTCGAGTTAAACTATATACCAGAGAGTTATTTGATCCCTGTATATGTTCAATACAGAACCTGTTTAAGCCATAATTGCCAACGCAGGAGTCGCCCTTGCATTTACATATTTGATAAATTCTTTTTCACAAAATTAAGTATTCATTTGCAATCAGTTTGAATAAGAAAAGATTTTAGGGCTAAAAAGGTTAGAAACTTTTCAATTCCTCTTATGACTGCAAGGATTTCTTTTTTTTCATTATAGGATAGTTGCCTTCTGCCTTATTAAACTTCCACTGTAATATTTACAAAGTTTTTCTCCTTCTTTGATTTTGAGTACCGCACTCTAGTGCTCATTGCTGGCATGTACCTCAAGAACTAAATCGTCTCCTTTATTAAGCAAATTAAGAACAGGAAGATTTTAACACACTTTTCTAAAGTTTCAAACAATCTTTGTATCATTAGTAGTCCATGTCCAACATGCTCCTTTCTTGAGTTTTTGCTGCAATGTCTTTCTTAGTTTATCTAGATCTTTAATGAAATCTAAAGCATAGGTAAGGCATCTAAGAAATCTTTCTATCTGCTTCCCATCTTCAATTTTTTTAAGGAAAATTTTCTATTTTTTGTAGAATATGCTTTTATAAGATGATTTGTCCAACTTTTATTTTTAGACCTAAGAACTCAATTTCTTATTCAGCATAAATATAATTGTTCTTTCCAAGTCTAATACCATAATCAATACGTCTTTGGGTCACAGCTAAGACATTATCTTTGTGCTGTTCTATGGCTTTGGAAAAGATAAGGATACCGTCGATGTAGACTAAACAACAGTTATTGAGGTCTTTGAAGATGTCATCCATTCTTCTTTGGAATATTTGGGGAGCATTTTTAAGACCAAATTACATTACTATCCATTCATAATGTCCTTGAGGGGGCATTAAATGAGTTAAAGGAATACTTTCCTTATCCATTTTTATCTGCCAGTATCCACCTTTGCAATCCATTTTTGGGAACCATGAGGCTCCTTGAATTCTATTAAAAGGACTACTTTGTTAAGTATATAATAACCATCAAAGACAATATTTTGTAATTGATCACCATTCTTACTTTTCCTCTCTTTTCTTCTACATGATTTTCTATCATGAAAGCGGGACTGGTGTGAGGATTTTTAATATTACTGATTAATCCTTTACCCAGAAGTTCTTTGATTTGTTTATCAAATTTCTAAATATCCTGGAGTGTATAGACCATTTGTTTGACTCGAATAATAGTGTTGGCATTTAATAGGGTGATTCAAGCAAATGTTTTAGCTTTATCCTGAAATTTTAGAGGATTATCAGAGTAGAGTTCTTCGTATAATTTTTCTTATTGCTCGACAATCTGCTCTTTAATAGATAACTTGAGTAATGAAATTGTTAATGCTACCTCTCTTATGCAGGCATTATCTTCTCACCACGCTGGCTGAATGTATACTCAACTTTCTGATGAGTGTAAGCCTTGCTTAATTTTTTAATAGGAATCGAGTGACCATTAATTGTTAATATTATCTGATTTATGGTCTGTGTGTATGGCGAATATAATCGCTGAAAATTATTTCCAATAATCATATCATGAGAGGGTTGATCAGTAATCATAGAACTAGTATAATGCATTGGACTCCTCCTAATTCTAGGGATAACCTCTGTATAACTTCATTGTGTGCAAGACCCCCTTCTTTATTTTAAGTTAACCTGGTTGTCTTACCTTCTACGGCATAAAAATGGTATTTTTTTTTTTAACTATACGAGTTAAATTATTACTGATGCACATATGTGAATGGTAATTTTATTAAAAAGAATGTTTTCGTCACTTTGATTATTATTATTATTAGTTTTGAAAACTTTCGATGATTTTTAGTATGCGCTAATATGGATTATTAACAAGCACTAAATTGATTAGGAACCCGAATGCGATTGGGTTGTCAAACTCAGATATAGTTCGATATTTATTAAGTCAAACCTTTACATATTTAGGATCAAATAATCAACGAGGGTCGTATCATCGATTCTGGTTAAGATATGAGGTATGACATTAGAAATTAGACAAGTGGTGTTAGTTAAACGGGCAGGCATCAAATATAAAAAAATAAAAAAATATAAGGGCCGAAGGCCCTTGCTTTTCTCAGCCAACGCACGACAGGGGGGTTCTCAAACCCCAGCCCCGTGACCCACACCATGGAAGAGAGAGAGAGAGATTGAGCGAGAGAGGGGGAACCAGGCCGGTCGACCACCGCGGCGGCGGCGGGGCCACATCGGCGATCACCGATTTGCACAACAGCCATGGCCCGATGCCCTAAACTCAAGATCAGCGAGAGTCAAATCAAGGGCAAGCAGTGAGGGGGCACGATTTTGACGATTGTCACGACTGAGGACGACCGCTGAGGTTGGTTCTGTTGACCACCAGAATAGCACGAACAATAGCCAAATCAAGCTTGGCGCACACTGATTCAGGTCAGTGTTGGGCAGCAAATTAGGAGACCAATTTCTAAGTTCTTGAAGATCCAAGTCCATCCCCAAAAGCCCTTAGAATGGGTCCTTAGCTGGGAGTCCAGGTGGGTGTTTCTCGCTTCCTAACTATTAGTAATTTTGAAATTATTTTAGGCCTTAAGTTGTGATGCATGTTAGTTTAGGTTTAGTCAGATTAATTTAGATTATGCATGTCCTGTTTTAGATGAATTTAGTTTAAATCAATACATGTTAGTTTAGCTAGTGCATGCCTGAAAGCGACTTCAAAATAACCTAACGATGCCTTGAATCGATATATGTTAGTTTAGTTAACTAATGCCTGAAAACAGCTGAAACTGAGATGAAATCATGCATGTTGAAGCTGTTCTAAGAATGCATGGAGTTAGACAATTTTGAGGTTTCAAATGATACATGTATATTTAGTTAATGCATGCCTGAATAATAGCTTCAAAATAAAATGTGAATACTTAGAATCGATGCATGTATACTTAAGTAATTCACATGTATACTTAAGTAATTCATACTCAATTAGTAGCTTCGAAATGATATATGAGTACTTAGAATCGATGCTTGAATAATTAGTTAATCTATGCCAGATTAGTAGCTTCGAATTAACCTAATAATGCTTCGAATCGAAATAGGTTAGTCAGTGAACTCATGCTTATAA
>NCQV01074055.1:12876-25683 GCA_002740545.1 Lophocereus schottii
ATGATTACTTTGAAAAGAAATTAAAAAAGTGTGTTATGAAAAAAAGAAAAGAAAAAAAAGAGATGAAATAGAATTTTGAGTAACAAGTATCCCTTTGAGGCATACGCTGTTGGGCGTTATCCTTTGAGGCACGTGCTACTGGGTATTATCCTTTGAGGCAATATTGATACTGGAAAAGCTTACTTCCAAAGTCAGTATGATAATAATATAGTTGTGTCAGCCAAGTAGGATTGAGTCTAATTTTCGTAAATCTAAACCCTGGGATGATGATGTACTTCCACACGAGCACCGGGATGGATTCAGAATCGCGATGTATAATGGGGGAAAAAATTAGTGCTCTGATGTCATTTAGAGGTAGAGGACTTTAAAGTACATTCTGCACATATGCAGGTTAATAACTTGGTTATATGGGCGATTTAGTTGATTACAATGCGTGCATACATTTCTCTCATTCTGTACATATTAGTTTTGAGGGAAAGAAACCAAAAAGATTTTTCTTTATTTTTGAAATAAATTTTTGTGGGTAGTTCACTTGAAAACCCTCATGAGACCTCACATGTCCACTTGGGAGACCGAGAAGTTTAAAGGGCTTGTTACATACGTGAAATGCAACTGTGACACCTATGATAGTGGGTTAGGATTTTCTTTTTCTTATTTTTCATTTTCTTAGTGTAGTTATTTTACTCGAGGACGAGTAAAATCTTGGTGTAGGGGTATTTGTTCGTACCAAAAATGTACTATTTTAAAGGTACTTTTGCAACTGTTTTACACTCGTTATAATCATTATTTTTAGGTTTTTATTTGTTTTGATTTTGTTTTGCAGGTTTCGAACAAAATGAGAATAATTATGGAAAAATGCGAGAAAAAGGATGAAACATACTGGAAATGAAGAACTGGGCCAAATTGACCCGACCCAATCCTAAAAGCCCATTCCTGTTTTGCCCAAAGAGGGGGAAAAAAAAACCTAAAAATCTAACCAGCCATTTGCCTGTCACATGCCACCTAATTTCTTCCCGCCGGCTTGCAAGGATCGTGGCCCCATCTTAATGCCCCGCTTAACCTTCTCTCTCCTCCTCTCGACTTCAACCACAAACACCCAGAGAACCTGAACCCCATCCTCGTTCAATCTCCCTCTATTTAACGCATCTCCTCTCTCTCTTTGAACCACCATCACCGTCATCACCATCTTCGTTCCCTGATTCGAGCAGCAATTGTCGCGCTGATATCCACCTTGCACCATCTTCACCATCCACGATACCCACGTAAATCGACGAGGAAGAATTGAAGAGGGCTCGGGTATAAAATGGAGGAAGCGGCGATTGAAGGAGGCCCAATTCTTAGGTAACAATTTAGGGTTAGGCTAGGTTTGGTTTAAGTTTTAGATTTAGATTTAATTTTAATTTTGTTTTCAATTTTCACAATCAGTGTTTCTGAAATTTTCGTTATGGTTTGATGTAATTATGCATCACTTTCATAGTTCCCAATTGTAATGCATGAATTTAGCTTGCTTTAATAAGAATTGGATGCTGTTTCGTTGAATTTCAGTCACAATAACTGCCCCTATTGCCATCTTGATGAACATCGTACTGCGTTTTTGGGTGCGTGAGTAGCTGAAGCTGGGATGCCTCCTTGTTTGGTTGAATTTCATATTTTGATTTTGAAACATTTTCTGGGTTTAAATCAATTAGTTGCAATTTTCTCCTCCCCTATTCGATTTGTTGATATATTATGCTTTCGGTCTGATGATCTCCCTTGTTTGGTTTGTAAGCATAATCGGTTTGGTTCGAATATGAAGGTTGTGATTCTGGGGATTTGATTGTTGGTAATGATGAAGTGATTATGTCTAATTAGGTTTAGTTAGTGGTTGATGATCCTGATTTTGCTGCTCTGTTTGCTTCAAATTTCAGCTTGATTATGCAAGTTTTGCTTCTGATTTAGTGTTTTGGGCATAGAGAAACACTCCATTGATGGAGCTTGATGGGTCAGGCTGAGCTCATGTGAGCAGGGATGCCCTGTTCACCTTTCTCTTGCTGTCCTCCCTTTGTTTTGCTTCTGGCTCCAGTTGGTTGAATGTAGACTTCGATTCTTATTTTATTTTTCTGCTTTGTGAAATGGTGGAAGTTTTACTCTTGTGTTGAGGGCTTATTCCCTTTTCGATTTGCTTTTACTGTTCATCGATTAATGTCGTTGTTAGCTTGTTTTAATTTTGTCATTTTCCTTTGTGAATCCATTTTGTTATTCATAGTAAGGATGTCTTGGAATTTCAAGTATTAGTTGAATGAGTTTTATTTGCCCACTAGGATACATGCTTAGTAAAGATTAGCCACAGTTGATGTTGGTGTTTTACCACAAGCACAAAAATCATGGAAATAACTAAAGATGACTTAGAATTAGTTGTTTATTGTTTTAATTAGGCTAGAATGATGCTAAATTCGTTGTTTTCGCACTTAGCGATTTTAATCTTTTCTATCGTCCCCGAGGATACAACCCTTAAGTACTACAGCGAAAGTTGTACGCTTACGGCTCTTTTGTTTATCACTTAAAATTTCCCAACAACCATCCCCAATTTGGAGGGAAAATTCCCGCTAGGGACAACCTCTCTAAGGAAAGTGTAGGCCTTTTTCTCACTCCTATTTAATTCACGCAGCTCACCCAAACCCCTACTTTATAGTCCACCCTGCTGCAGCCACTACCCTAACACTAAATACAAAACTTATTAGGTTGGAGCCAAATCAACGACATAAAATATTTAGGAAAAACTGTTTCAGAATTTAATTGCTAACTCGGGTAAGGAATCAACAAAGTTAGGGATACTTTGCCACTGTATTCTGCTCTTGGACACTATCTTGCTCAGAGCTACAAACACAAGAGCCACACAGTATGCCATAAGGCAACGGTAAATTACCCAAACATTTATAAATGTACTTTTATTAACATAATTGATTAAAGTAATACATATATGATTATTACAATTAACTCGATTATTATATCCTATAAATGAGGTGCAACCACTTTAATGGGAGTATCATAATTTAACAAGGGCGAGGGAGATTTCTGTAAGGACCTTTGAAGTAGAAAATTCGATCACTTGGGGCTGATTTCCTAATTGCAACTGCCACTCTCCGTCACTATGTGAACAATAAGATGGTGATACAGTTACAAATAGAGGTCACAAAGGGTGAATTGATGTGGATGTCACTTTTGCTTACAAGACTCATGGTGTTTGTCATCATATTCACTGCTATTATCAACTAATTCATAAGTTGCTTCCTAAGTTTTTTTGGGTCCTCTAATAACTATATGTTAGTAGTGCATTTAGGGGCTACGATAATGTAGTATTAACCCAATCCTATCTCTAGGATAAACATCGTGACACATTGGAGGTTAGTTGGCAACATTTAATACCATAGAGCTAAGTTCCACTATGTGGCAATTTTGCTTATGGGTTGACATGTTTACAGTGTTCATGGACCATCTTTTTATAATTGTTCATGTAGAAGGGAATATATGGTTCATTACAATATGCTACATCCTAATGTATAGAGTGCAAATTCACTTCACATAAAATGAGGCTTGACGTGTTGACCATTACCACAAGCGCACGGGTAGTTGTAGTATAGATAAAAGGTATCCTTCCTCGGGAATTAATATAATCTATCGAGTCTTGTCTATCAGAATATGCTAAGTAAAGTTCTAATTCAAATAGTTCGATTTAACAACTTCTAATTCACTAATTTTTAAATCAATTAAGGGAACATGCCTAGGAATTTATTAGTTATGAAAAGTGATTGGATCAAAACAACAAACATGTTCTTTTTCTCTAATCGGTTAATCCCGAGAAATTGCAATACATCCAAAAATTTGGCCTATTCTTTCGAAATCAACTAAATTTGGCTAAACTAAGCAAAAGTTGCTCTTTCGAACTAATTTACCTTAATCCAAGTTAAACATCTTCAATTACTTTCTAATCCTCCTAACATACAAATCTCTCTTTCGAGACGACGGTGTATCCAGTTTTATCAAGTAGTCTAACAATCAAATGTCACCTTTCAGTTTTTCACCGCTTGTTTCAAGTGTGCAAGCAAACTTTGGCCAAAAATTTACTCACAACATGATAATCACTTGATAGAACAAAATCAAACTAATCCTGAAAATAAGAATAATTCCTTAGACTAAAACATGATCTAACAACACTTTCATAAACTACTAAATCCCTAGACAAAAATTAAACTAATCACGTATGATTAAGGACTAAATAATTAACCAACATTTTGTGAAATCTGAGCAGAAGGGCTTGACTAAGAGTAGTCTTCAACCAAGGGCTTCAGACCGCCTCAAGATCAAACACTCACACTCAAGATTACTCACCAATATAAATACTAAACTAAAATCTAAACTAAAGAGAACTAAAATTTGGGAAAGACAATAAACTATGCTACTCTGTATTCCTATGCATCTCCTCTCTGCTACTACCTAAACGAAGCCCTTTTATGGGAGAGCTCGGACATTTTTAGCCACACTGCTGAAGGGAAACGAAGACGCAACGGTTTCTCTACTCACCACGATCCATGGCGAACACCACGATCTGATCGTGGTCTGGGCTGGAACAGATTTCTACTCTTTTCTTGCTCCACAGGCTTAACATCACAAGGGTGTCCCTGGGGGAGGTCAAAATGCATCTATTAAGGGTCAAATGCTCCGTAAAAAGGCCTAAAATCCTGTAATTCACATCAAACAACCATACCCAAGTATAAATTGAGAATAGGAGTATAAATAATAACATTAAGCACATAATTCTACTAAAAATGAAGCAAAATAGCCCTAAAATGATATATACGTTAAGCACTTATCAAACTCCCCCATACTAAAACTGTTGTTTGTCCTCAAGTAGTGCTAAAAATATAAAAAAAAATACAGAACCCCCTCAGGGTAGATATAAGTAACATTCAAATGGCAAAGTTGATCCAAAGGTACCCCAAAAAGATACAAAAATTATTAACAAACAGATTAGGGAATGAAATTTTCGAAAATCTTTTGATAGACCACACTGTCAAACTTGAGTTAATCTCCCCAAATCGTCAAATACAGTCATTTCAACATATGAAACAAGTAAGGCTAGCAAGGTCGGTAGACTCTCACTATAGTTATGTGGCTATCACCACTCATGTGTTTAATAATAATGAAGGTCTGTCAATTCTCATTCCTTAGACTCAAATCTACTATAAGCTTGACAAGACTTTCAAATTTGCCATCACTAATATGCAAACACACTAGACAATGATGAGCACTTTCATAGGGTTGTAATGGGGCCATGGATAAAGGTAAGTGGGGAATAAATGTTTTGGAAATGAGAAGTTAGAAGCTAGAGACTAAGAGCTAAACAATTCCAATGCATCATACTACATCCTTCTTAGACCATTACATTTTATCAACAAATACATCCCCTATTGAAAAGAGAAGAGTCAGAAATTACAAATAATTTACAATCCCAACAATGCTAACACTTTCTTCCATTTTTTTTTCTTTTTTTTTCCCTTTTTGTTTCTTTCTTTTTTTCAAAAAGAAAGAAACCAAGGGGAAATCCATCACAAACTTTAAATTTCAACTTGTCTCCAGACGTTGTACAATGTAACAAGGGATTTATCGAAATCTCACATCCCTTCATCAAACAGCTAAAATTTACTAAAAGACAACAATCCTCCTTATGAGTGCCTATCAAACTCGATGCAAAAGAATGAAACACTCCTTTAGTCTTGTCTTAAGGGTAAGACAAATATTTGCCCATGGGGTATAATAGGAGGTTCAAATCAAGAAAATCATATATAGGCTCAAAGGGGCTAGGAAGGGATACATTACGTAAAAAAGATGGCTATTTGTCCGTGGGGTTTAATAAATCAAAGAAAAATGCCATAATCATATTGCCTAAATGCATATGTGAAATGTGATCTTACATGAGAATCAAAGCAAGTTCTAGAGAAATAATGTCAAGGAAGAGTCATACATGAAAGAAACATGAGGCTAAATTGATAAATAGCCTCTAAAAGCTCAAAATCTCATAGGACATCTGCTAAGGTGTAAACTAGCTCATTAGTAAACATATGCCAAAATTCATGTACAGACTTATGGGGTACATCAACTCGCATCCAATATGGGGTCAAAACATGGAGATCATTTTGAAAACTCATTGTAAACATTTTTATGCACAATTTGGGCTAATCAAAGGATCAAGCTAAACTATAGAAGTCTACCAAATCTAAAAAGATCATCATCGAAGGACTTTTTTTTTTTGAATTCTTTAATGCTTTTTTTGTGTGTTTTTTTTATACATGCTCATAGTAACAATGCTTCCGAACATGCAAAGGAAACTAATAAAAGAAAACCTAAAATGCAACCTAAAATGAAAAGAAAACTAAATGCACTTCTAAACAAAACTAAAACTTAAATCAAAACTCCAAAAACTACCACTAACAACATATACAAAGCATAATCGCACTAAACCAAAATAGGCATCAGACGTCAAATATAATGACTAACTCCCCCATGCTTGAATCACACATTGCCCTCAATGTGGGCATACAATAGAAAAAAGGGAAGGAGAGTAGCACAGAGCAATCAGAAAGCATGTGGTGGTGGAGGATGGGGTGGTTGGCCATAAGAGATATGCCAATCCTGCCATGTCTCTAGACAAGCCCTATAGTCCTGGAAATACTGTGTCTGGGTAGCAAGCATCCCACAAAGCTCATCGTGGCACTCTTGGACAAAATCTCGAAAAGCAGCGTTCTCAGAAGCAACAAATGCTCAAAAGGAAACTTGCTCCTCTTGAATGGACCTAGGACGTCTTGGAGGTCGGTATAGTCAAGAGGGGTGGTTGAGAGGAAGAAATAGATCCTACTTGACTAGAATGAGGGAGTGGGATGCGGGTCAAACAACCTTGTTATCATCGAGTACCCAATAAAGGTTAGGCCTGTGAAGTAAGATGGTTCGATCGACATCGGGAAGCAGCAAAAGCCAGTCCCCGGGGTAAATCCAACACAAATGCCTAGCCTCAACTTTAAAAATGTTCATAATTTCACATGCAGGTTGATTAGGTTGCTTAGACCCAAAAATTTTATCCTCAGGGTTAGGCTCAATACTCAAAAATCTAGCAATAGTAGTTAACCCCACGTATGACTATTCTAACTTTAATGCTAATAGCAGCACTATGCAATTGACTGGCTGAAAAAAAAAAAAAAAAAAAAAAAAAAAAAAAACTGGGTCAAACTAGACACCATCAAGCATACATGACAAAAAGTACAACTCATATAATCTTGGGACATTTAAACTATCATCCCGAGTAAAAAGGGAACAAGCTAAGATACGCTATGCTACTCTAATGTAAGGGTTTCTAATATGTGTGCACTTTGATGAACTAGTGTTGTACCTAACACTCCCCGAAAGTTCACCCCAAAATGCATTCAGTTGAATTCGCAGAGGATTTGGTGGTTTAGTAAATCCATACTAGAAGGAAAAAAATTGATGATACTGTTAAAGGTACTTAAGTTTACTTTATAAAATTGACCCTGTAAATAAAACGATATGTATCTGGCTTGACATTGAGGTCCTCTAGTGACCTCGACATGGAGTGTACTTAAAAATTCTAAGGTCAAGTCCCGATATGTATGCTCTTTGATTTCTAAAAAGTATTCTATACCACCTCTTGCAAATAACAAACTAATATCATCTAACATTCCTAATCGAGCTAATGGTTCCTCATCATAATATCTAGTTGCTACAACCATACGTTCATTTAAACAATTGTATCTAGCTACATGATTAGGATGTGTCAAACCAAGAGGGTGAGGAATGTTACCTCTAGCGCACGTGTTTTCGGATGCCCTTTGAGGTCCAGATGGTGCTTGGCTTGAAGAACCAACCTCCTTGGTGCTCCTTTATCTCTTGGTTGGTGCCATTGTTGCAAGAACCAAAACAAAACTCAAAACTAAAAACTAAATAAGAAAATTGGAAGAGGAAAATGAAGAAATTAAGTAAAAAGAAGAAGAATAAGAGAAAGAAGAAGATGGGTGTGGTGGATGAGTAAAGTGAGACGAATTTGAAGAAGAAGAAGAAGAAGAAAAGGATGAATTTTATGGGGAAAGAGAAAAGATTGAGTGAAAGGGAATGATTTTGGGTGAAAGTGAGTAAAAATGAGGAAAAAATGAGGGAAGATTGAAGGTATTAGCTATGGAGGGTTTAGAGAGAGAAAATGGAAGCAGAGAGAGAGAGGCTTAAGGTTGAAGATGAAATATGAGGAAAATAAGTGGGCACCGCAGTCAAAAACTTAGACCGTGAGTCGTAGCCGTACACCATGGACTGTGGGATTCACCACAGTCTGACCGTGGTGTCTGTTGGTCCATTTTTTTTTTCAATTTTTCTAGGTGGCACCCCACGACCGTGACTCTGGGGATTTGGCCGTGGTGGCTAACATTTTATTCATAATTTTTTTTTAAGATAAGCACAAACTAGAAAAATAATAAAAAGAAAAGCTAAGAAAAGAAAAAGGAAAAAGAGCTTGAGTTGCCTCCTNNGAAGCGGTCTTTTGAGGTCAAGAGTTTGACCCTTCTTCTATGCTTGGTCTGGATTAGAAAGTGTAAGGACATTGGCCTCATCCAGGACCACAAAGTCAAACTTCTTTAGTCGAAGGTACCATCTTAAAATTTCTAGTTGAAGGTCCTTAGCTTTCATGACACAGTGCCATAATGCATCATCTGCATACAAAACAAAGTGCACTCGTGGCCTATCTGGCAGGTCACTATCAACTTGTTCAACCCCTAAATCAAACTCTACATCAAATCCTTCCATAGGGGTCATAGAGAGAACAGCTTATGCGAACCTACAATAATCGCTCATAGAAGACTCATAAGGTATAGGGACCTCAATCTGATGCGTGTCAGGTGGCATAGGAGCAGCAAACTCCACCTTAACATACCTTTGGTCAGATTCCTCATAAGAAATACAGTTAGAATCAGGAAGGTCTTCGTAATTCAAGACATCGTGCATGTCAATCTCAGAGGAAATGGTTAATGCATCCAATAAAGAAGAACTAAGAGAATCCACATCCTCCTTCGTGTGACAAAACACAGCATAGCGCCCTTCCACCTCAAATGTAATCCATCCCTTTCTTACATCAATGCGGAAACCAACTATAGCCAAATGGGCTGAACTAGTATAATTTGAGCATCATCAGTCTCAGGCATAGCCAAATATCTCCTATATTGATTGGCACATCGTCCAATCCGCCTACGGGTTGCATTTCAGAACCGTCAGCTAACTGTAGTGAAAAGAGTGTAGCTAGTAATGGTTCTAGGTGAAGGTTATGAAATAAAGAATATAGCGTTATACTATCGCTTGCACCTAGATCACATAGAGCTCTCTCAATTTCCACTTTTCTCACGATGCAGGGGATAAAAAAACATACCTACGCTAGGGAGCTTAGGGGCAAAAATTGCCAAAAACTCTACAATTTTGTTCTCTACCTATGTGGCAGTCTTGCCACCATTGTTCCTTTCCTTACTTCTAGCCATGATTATTTCCCTACCCTCTTCAATTGGTACATTCTCAGAGTCAGTTCAGTCCTTTATTTCTTCATTCAAAGTGACGCAGTTGCAATGATCACGAGAGTTATGATCGGGCTTGTTAGGAAGTCTGTCTGGAGGCGTAGATGAAAAACTAGCTTTTTGGGTAATTTGGGATTCCAACATCCTATTATGAGTTGTAAGCACATCAACCTTTGAGGCCAATTGCTTAATATACTTATCCTATTTTTGTTGCACCATAAGCATATTTTCTATCATCGCTTCTAAATTGGACTTTTAGGGCATTAAAGAAGGGAACGTGGGTCTTTCAAAACCAGGGGATGGTCTAACATTTATATGGGGCATATTTGATGGGTTCGGATTAGACCTATAGGAGAAATTCAGATGATTCTTCCAACCCGGATTGTAAATACTAGAATGAGGGTCATTGGCCAGTCTTGGGTTGAAATTTTGAGCATAGTTAACTTCACTAGGGTCTTGAAAAAAAGGACTCTAACTTGACAATTCAAAGTTACATACTCAATAGAACCACAAATTTAATAAAGGGAAGAGGCATTAGAATTCACAGCATTAACATTCATTCGGTCCAGTCTTTGAGTCATAACATCTACTTTAGCAAAAAGTAAAGCAAGTGCATCAACTTCAAGCTTACCTCCAACTCGTTTGGGCTGGCCTCTTTTGGTGGATCATTGAAAATTATTAAGTGTCATCTCCTCAATTAGGTTATAGGCTTCATCCTCAATTTTGTTCATCAAAGTTCCTTCTGTCGTCGTATCAATAGTAGACCTTACAGACTGGGTTACACCATTATAGAAGACTTGGATAATCATCCAATGCTAAAGACCATGATTAGGGCATAAGCGCAGCAAATCTTTAAATGGATCCTAGGCTTCATAAAGCGTCTCTTCATCTTTTTGTGTGAAGTTGGTAATCTGATTTCTTAAGCTTGCTATTTTGCTCAGAGGGAAAAACTCGGTAAGGAAGGCCCTTGTCAACTCATCCCAAGTGGCAATGCATCCAGATGGCAAGGAGTGTAACCAAGCCTTTGCTTTATCCCTCAATAAGAAAGGAAATAAGCACAAGCGAGTCGCATTAGTGGAGACTCCATTAAGTTTGAACGTATCATAAACCTCTAAAAAGACAGAGAGGTGTAAAATCGGGTCTTTCAAAGGCGTTCATCTAAACTGGGATTGTTACACTATCGAAATGAGTGCCGGTTTGAGCTTGAAATTGTTGGCATCAATAGTAGGGCGAGCGATGCTTGAGGCGATCCCTTAGACTCCATGGGTAATGAAATCTCGAAGCGCTCTTCTTTGGTCATCTCCTCCACCTGCCATGTTTGTTAGATTCCTTCTAACCTTGCATCTTTGTTCTTCAATTCTTTGCTTCTTCCTCTTTAAGCAGAAAGTCCTTTCAATCTCAGGACCGGGTTCGTACAAGATTGGACTTCGCATAAACAAGAAAAATTCCTGCAAGCACTATCACCAATACTACCAAGGCAATCAAACAAGAAAAGAGAATAACAATAAAAGACAATAAAATACTTAATCACTTTTGCAAGACTAACTCAATAGTTAACAGTTTAGTCCCTGGCAATGGCGTTAAAAATGTGACCACTGCCACAAGTACACGGGTAGTCATAGTATTCATAAAAGATATCGTTTCTCAGGGACTAATGTCTTCTATCGAGTCTTGTCCATCAGAATATGCTAAGTAAAATTCTAATTCAAATGGTTTCGATTTAACAACTTCTAATTCACTAATTTTTAAATCAATTAGGGAAACATGCTTGGGAATTTATGCAGTTGTGAAAAGTGATTGGATCAAAATGACAAACATGTGTTTTTTCTCTAATCGGTTAATCTCGAGGAATTGTAATATATCCAAAAATTGTGGCCTACTCTTTCGAAATCAACCAAATTTGCCTAAACTAAGCAAAAGTCGTTCTTTCAAACTAATTTAACTTAATTCAAATCAAACATCTTCGATTACTTTCTAGTCTTCCTAACATGCAAATCTCCCTTTCAAAATGATGCAGTGTTAGGTTTTGTCAACTAGTCCAACAATCAAATGTCACCTTTCAATTTTTCACCCGATTGGTTTAAGTATGCAAGCAAACTTAGATCAAAAATCTACTCACAGCATGATAATCACTTGATATAACAAAATCAAACCAATATTGAAAATAAGCACAATTTCTTAGATCAAAACATGATCCAACAATACTTTCATAAACTACTAAATCCCTGGACAAAAATTAAACTGCTCACGTATGATTAAGGATTAAACAACTAACTAACATTTTGCGAAATATGAGCGGATGGGCTTGACTAAGAGTAGCCTTCAACCAACGGCTTCAAACCGCCTCAAGATCAAACACTCACATTCAAGATTACTCACCAATACAAATACCAAACTAAAATCTAAACTAAAGAGAACTAAAATTTAAGGAAGACAGTAAACTACGCTACTCTATATTCCTATGCGTCTCCACTCTGCTATTGCCTGAACGAAGCCCTTTTATAGGAGAGCTCGAACATTTTTAGCCACATAGCTACAGGGAAACAAAGAGGTAACAGTTTCTTTATTCACCATGGTTCGTGGCAAACACCATGGTCCAACCGTGGTCTGGGCTGGAAATAGTTTTCTACTTTTTTCTTACTCCATGGGCGTAACATCACATGGGTGTCCATCAGGGATGTCCAAATACATCTGTTAAGGATCAAATGCAGGGTAAAAAGGCGTAAAATCCTGCAAATAACATCAAACAACCATACCCAAGCATAAATCGAGAATAAGAATATAAATAATAATATTAAGCACATAATTCTCCTAAAAATGAAGCAAAATATCCCTAAAATGATGTATACATGAAGCACTTATCACGTGCTGTATGGACGTACAATAAACCTGCCATAATCACCATGACTAACCTAGGATATGTAACACTACATATTTGGTTATGTGGATGGATAATTTTAAAGGTTCCTCATGCATGAGAGTTTGAACCGAGCCCTAAAAAGCTTCAAAAGAAAAATTCTCGGATAAAAATGATATAACCAACCCAGGATTAAACATACTCCAAACCCATAATATTTGTTTAAATATTTTGGTAAAATGTCATTTTTGTATGTTCACCAGGTATCTCAATGGTATTCAACACTCTTATGCGCTCGCATAGACATACATATTACTTACCCAAACAAACTCTAACGTACTAACGCCATATAGTTAG
>NCQV01074068.1:16048-31706 GCA_002740545.1 Lophocereus schottii
CCTGAAACAACACCCTCTTCAGCCATCAATTTATAGATGATTCCCTTTTACTCTCTCTCCCTCTCCCCTCGTCAAAAACCCTTTACAGCCCCTCTTGTTTGGTTCTGCTGCAAAACCCTTGAAGATAACCCCAAGTGAGTCCCAAAACAGTCTGTGTAGAGATGTTCAATGGAGAAACCAGGAAAGGAATGGTATTCTCAAGTCTGGCGCGTTTAGGTTGGCTTGGGGCAACTGGGCAAAGCCGAATATTATCAGTCAACTTGTTTTGACAGTGTGTGGCGCATAACAAGCAAGCATAAAAAAAAGCAAAGCAATCTCCGTCCTAATAGCAAAAAGTAAAGCAGGACACCTTTAACATAATAGGGCCATCGATTTGGGGTTGAAAATTGTGATGTGGGAATATATTGCTTTTGTAAAACAGAAATTGACTGTTGGGAATATGTAAGGGTGACAACAAATCGGGTTCAGATTAGATAAATCATCATCTGTATCACCTGCTTTTATCGTTTGCATTCAGTCCATCTATTATCCACGAAAATTCAATCAAATCCATCCATTTACCGTCCGTGAGTGAAAACCGGTGAATCGGGTTGTATATGAGTGATGAAAACTTATATATAATATGTTCGTAACTTTATAAGAAAAAAATTCTTTAACTTTTAAAAAAAATTTAAAAAGATAATTTAGTTGCAAGAACTAGATAAATATCAAAAATTTATCATATTAATTTCACAAAAAATTATAAAATTAACAATATAATTGTCCAAAAAAGATGTAAAATTTAAAGGAAAAAATAAAAAATAAATTAATTGCAAACAAAGGACAAACAAGTGGATCATTAAGCGGATGACGGATCGAGTGGTGGGTCGGATTGAGCATCACTTGAATCCAACCCAATCCGCTAAACCATTATCCATCATCCATCCATCACCCATATATTTTAGATTTTCACCTACTTTTTCGAATCGGGTGAAATGGATATCTATTGGATGCGGTTGAAATTGTCAACCCTAAGATTATGTTACCTTTAACAATCTTGTGTGATTGACAATGTTGGTTGTTGCTTCATTTTTTATAGGTGTTTGGATGAAGTTAAAGGGGTGGATTGAGATAAGAAATTCATTTGTAAGGTGTTGGATGAAGTTTTTGAACCTTTGGCACTTTTATTTGAAGGGTGTTTTTAAAATTTACAAGTGACATGCTTATAACAAATATTTCAAAGTAGCACCATTACCCAATCTTTTTTCCGGAAGGTTATTCTTTGATAATTGAGAATATAAGTTCTAAGCATAATATATATTGGTTCAGTAATAATAAAGGAACCAGGAGAGGTGAGCTCTTGAGATGCCTTCAATGGAACAGTACCAAATTGAGAAGAATGAGAGGGAGAGAGAGCGAGAGATAACCCAAGAAGAGAGAGATAGCATTTTGATTAAATTTTTCTGTAGTGTCTCTTACAACCAATTCCCCTTATATGGTGGAATACCAAAAAAAAAGGAAAAGTAATGTAATGATAGCTGGTGTATAACCAACTAACTAATTCCCCAAAAAATATCCCAAACTTTATTTATTTAAATTTGGCTCCACAATTCCCTCCAAAACTTGGACACCAACATCATTACACTGCATCATACCTTCCCCCTTCACATCAGACTTGTCCTCAAGTCTGGTGTTGCCTCATGAAATCGTGGAACTGCTGCTGCATCACTTCCTCATCCTCCTAAGAAGCTTCAGATTCAGGCTAACCTTCCCATCAAACCAAATGCTGAGTGACGTTATGGCCATGTCTCTTAAGGATCCTTCTATCCAAAAGAGCTATAGACTTATGGGCTAAAGCAGTAGGAGTATGTTGCAGGCCCGTAGGGATGTGTGGTTTAGCAGGCAGAGTACATGGAATGGTTTGAGCTGAGACACATGAAAAGTGTTGTGAATTCTAGCTGCAGCAGGTAATTTGAGGGTATAAGCTACCTGACCAACCCTGACTTGAACTTGAAATGGGCCAAATACTTAAGGCTCATCTTCTCATTGGACCTTCTCTAAATTGACCCCTGCCTGCAGGACTGTAGCCTCAGCCACACCCAATCTCCCACTTGAAAGATCTTAACAGTCCTGCGTCTGTCAGCTAAGATCTTCATTTTGTGCTGTGCTCGCAAAAGGTGAAACCTAAGCAAATGAATCATGGCTTCCCTCCGTTGCAAGGTCCTGTTAACCAAGGCATTCTTGGTCTCACCTGGCGAGTATGGCAAATGTAATGGGGGAGGCTGATTGAACAATATTTCATAAGGAGTAAGCTTAGCTGCAGTGTGATAGTTGGTGTTATACCACCACTGAGCTACTAGGAGCCATTTGCTCCAATCCTTAGGTTTCTCAGAACTCATGCACCTAAGGTAGGTTTCTAAGGTTCTATTAAGAACCTCAGTCTGTCCATCAGTCTGTGGATGATAGGCTGAAGACAGAAGCAAAGAAGTTCCTTGTATGGTGAACAATGCTTGCCAAAATTGACTTAAGAAAATGGAGTCTCAGTCACTGACAATGCTCCTTGGCCACCCATGATTCTTGAAAACATTGTCAAGATATGCCTGAGCCACTTCTGCTGCAGTGTAGAGGGTGATAGTGCCACAAAATAAGCAAATTTACTCAATCTGTCCACAATGACTAGAATCACCTATGAACCAAAAGATTTTGGTAATCCTTCCATGAAATCCATGGAAATGTCCTGCCATACACCTGCAGGAATGGGGAGGGGCTGTAATAATCCTAGTGAAGCCACAGATTCATACTTGCAAGCTTGACATGTAGTGCAATTTCTCCCATGACTCTGAACGTCCTTAGTAAGGCCCTTCCAATAGAACATTTGTTGTAATTTCTTAATAGTGGCATCTCTGCCAGCATATCCTCTAGTAGGAGAGTTATGCACCCAGCTGAGGATAGTAGTCCTTAAGTCAGCATCAGGGCCTACAACCAGCTTGCCATTCTTCCTCAAATATCCATCAATGACACTATAGGAGGGTCTTAGAGTTGTTGTACCCTGCACATAAGATTTCAATAAAGGATCCAAGTTATAGCTAGCCATGATCTTGTCCAATAAATCAGATTTGACGACTGATACAGCCAGGAGTAACACTTCTGCACTTGGAACTCTTGACAAGGCATCTGCGACAATATTATCCTTCCCCTTCTTGTATTGTATGTCATAGGTATATCCCATCAATTTTGAGAGCCATAGCTGCTGAAAGGGAGTGGTGATTCTTTGCTCCAATAACCACTTTAAACTCCTTTGATCAGTTCTGATGATAAACCTTTGCCCTGTTAAATACTGTTGTCATTTTTGCACTGCAAATACCAAAGCCAAAAGCTCATTCTCATACACAGATAACCCCTGCCATTTTGGCCCCAAAGACTTGCTGATGTAAGCTAGAGGTTGGCCTTCCTGCATCAAAACTGCACCTATTCCATGTGTGGAAGCATCAATTTCCACCACAAATACCTTGGTAAAATCAGGTATCCCCAAAATTGGTGCATTAATCAAGGCTTCCTGCAGTGATGTAAATGTCATTTAAGCCTCCTCAGTCCACTCAAATTCCCCCTCTTTAAGCAAATTGGTCAGTCGTCTGGCTATTTGAGCATACCCTCTTATAAACTTTATATAGTAACTAGAAAGCCCCAAGAACCTCCGAAGTTGTTTAACATTTTTAGGTGAAGGCCAAGCCTGAACAACCTTAATCTTTGAAGGGTCAGTTTCTACTCCTCCAGCTGATATGAACTGACCAAGGTATTCAACTTTAGGAATGGCAAAGGAACGCTTACTTAACTTTGAAAATTGCTTAGTAGACCTCAAATGCTGAAAACTGCAGCTAAATGTTCTAGGTGTTCTGCCATTGATCTGCTGTAAATCAATATGTCATAAAAAAACTGACACAAACTTCCCAAGAACATGCCTGAAAATGTAGTTCATAAGGCCTTGAAAGGTTGCAGGTGCATTTGAGAGTCCAAATGGCATTACCAAAAACTCAAAGTGCCCATGATGGGTCTTAAATGCAGTTTTCATCACATCCTCTTCATGCATTCTGATTTGATGGTAGCCAGACCTCAAGTCAATTTTGGAAAAAATCACGGCCCCTGCCAATTCATCTATTAGTTCTTCCACTAATGGTATCGGAAATTTATCCTTAATGGTGTGCTTGTTTTGCTCCCTATAATCCACACACATCCTCCAAGAGCCATCTTTCTTTCCCACCAATGCCATTAGACTAGCAAAAGGACTTGCACTCTGTTGAATAATCCCTTTATCCAACATTTCTTGCACAATTACCTCAATAACATCTTTTTGTTGTAATGGATACCTATATGGCCTTATACTGAAAGGATTTGTCCCTTGTTCCAAGGGTATCTTGTGATCAAATATCCCTCTACTGGGGGAAGAGATGATGGTTCTTCAAAGAGGTCCTTGAACTGTCTGAGTAATGCCTATAATTGTGGATAATTTGCTTCATCTTCCTTATGTTGCAAGCTATAAAACTCACAATGCTGTTGTCCCACCTCCACTAACTGCAACATACATAATTCTGGAGCACCTTGGAGCATCTTCTGTAGTGTGTTGGTACCAATCAACTGAACCTTTTTTGTCTTCATTCCCCTAAGTACATGATCTCGTCCTTAATAAGTGTATTCCAATTGCAACTTCTTAAAGTTCCACTTCACCGTCCCCAACTGGCTCAGCCATTGCACTCCTAAAACAACATCGCAACTGCCCAGAGGGATGAGCATCATATCTGACTCAAAATCAGCATTATGCAACTTTCACTTGAAGCCCTTGCATATGTGCAAACACTGCAATTTGCTCCCATCAGCTACTGTTACTACTTGTACTGGTGTTTTCTCAATTGTACACCCTAATTTTTTTGTCATTGATATATCCAGGAAGTTGTGAGTACTTCTTGAGGCTAACAAGATGTGAAGTGGATTTTTTCCACACATTCCAGTCACCCTCATAGTTTGAAAGCCCTGCACTCCACTCAAAGTATGGACAGATATATGTGGGTTCTGTTCTTCCACCATAATTTTCCCTTCGTCCTCTCCTATTAGTTCACTGCCTCCCTCCTCCCCATCAATCCCTGGTATTTCAATAAGGAAGAGTTGTGTCTTCTTGATATTGCACTTGTGTCCTCTCTCATAGGGCTGATCATAGAAAAAACACAAGCTCTTAGCTAATTTTTCAGTCCTCTCAGAAGCTGTCAGAATTTTAGGTTTCGTATGGGTATTGATTCCCTGAGAATCACTGGCTTTCAAAGTGTTTTGCACAGGTGTAGGTAACAGACCCTTCTGATTAAGGGATTTATAAAGTGTTGCATTCTCGGTCTGTCAGGAACCTTCATAGTTTGCACTGTGGCCTCCTGTAATCTAGCATAATCCACAGCAACACTCAAGGTTTGAGGTTTAAAAGCTTTGGTGAATTATTTGATATGGGGTGATAATCCACCCACAAAATTATCTACGAAGTAATCTACAGGAAGTAAGGGATTCTTGACCTGCATCAGTGATTTAAGCTCTTCAAATATCTCCAAATACTCATCAATTGATCCAGTTTGATTCAGCTTATTGAATTCCTCAACAACCTAACTGCCAAGTTCATCTCTAAACCTAGCACACACATCCACCACAAAATCTTCCCGAATCACATTTTGTCTAGTCAATGCATACCAATTATACCATATCTCAGGCCTTCCAACTATATACAAGAAGCAAGCTCTACCTTCTCATTTTCTGGGGTCTTACATAGACTGAAATACTTTAAGCACTTCTTAACCCATGATCGAGGGTGAGATCCATTAAACTGAGGGAATTCAATTTTAGAATTGAACATCATTGGGGGTCTAACAGCATGTTCCATATCCCTTGTCCTCTTAAGTATCCCATATTCATCCATAAATCCACTTTCATCATCCTTATCAGCTAAATTAGGAGATTTGCCTGATTTGCTTCCTATCTCCTTCATCTGAACAAGCATTTGCTCAAAATTGGAGTTCTGAGCTAAAATCTGCTGATTGATTGTCTGTTGTTGCTCTTCCATTTGCTTGTTCAGGGTGGCTTGCTGATCAAGGATGCCCTTCAACAGATCCTCCATAGTTGGGCTTCCTTGCGAATTCATCTTCCTGGTAGTTGGCGCCAGCTCGTTCCCAGGCAAATGAAGCTCTGATACCACTGATAAAGGAACCAGGAGAGGTGAGCTCTCGAGATGCCTTTAATGGAATAGTACCAAATTGAGAGAATGAGAGGGAGAGAGACAGATAACCCGAGAAGAGAGAGATATCATTTTGATTAAATTTTCCTGTCGTCTCTCTTGCAACCAATTCCCCCTCATATGGTGGAATACCCAAAAAAAAAAGGAAAAGTAATGTAATGATAGCTGGCGTATAACCTACTAACTAATTCCCCAAAAAATATCCCAAACTCTATTTATTTAAATTTGGCTCCGCAATTTCCCTCCAAAACTTGGACACCAACGTCCTTCTACAGCATCAAGTAACGACAACAGGTAAGATATTATGGTAGCATAGATTGAGGTAACCAAACATAGGTCCTGTTTGGCAAATAGTTGTTAGCTATTAACTGTTTATATTAGCTGTTAACTGTTAGCTGTTTGAGTTAGCTGTTTATATTAGCTGTATGAATTACCTGTTTGTTGAAAAATTGTTTGATAAAATTAGTTGTTTCTGACAAAGTTGTGAGACAGAATGCTAATTCTTCAAAAAGTTTTCCAAAAAACTCATAAAATTAGCCTTTTCAAATTTAGCTTTTTAGACCCAAAAAGCTCTTCTAAAAAGCTCTTTCATCAAATACCCAGGTTAACTTTTTTACTTGGTCAAATAACTAATTTTGGCCAGAAAAAGCTCCTTTTGGTCAAAAAATTCTTCAAAAAGCCGTTTACCAAACACCCCTATAATAGTTTAGTTGAATTAAAGTCTACCCAACTATAAGATATTATATTCTCTCTATTCTCTTACGAAGTTTTTACATGCATAATATATATTGATTGAGTCACCATATTTCAAAGTAGCACCAGTACCTGATGGCTTGTTTAATTCTTGTGATTGAAGAAAACATGTGATGTGAGAGTTACATTTCTTAATAGGTTAATGGCAGCTCGACTCTGATTAAACTATGAATTAAAGAAACAAAGTGTCGTCATTTTCATTAGTGTGAAATATATCTCAATTTACACGCACAAATAACTATAATTTTTTTTCCCTAGGAGGGGAAGCTGGGGGGCATAAGGTTGATGTAAATGGATATAAGGTTTTTTTTTTTTTAAATCAGTGAAGCAAAGGATTTCATTCATCAGGATTCAAATAATAACATACATTATTTAGTACCAGATCAAAGACACAATTTAGCCCATCCTCCAGCCAAATTCAGCAACCCCAATACATAGGGCTTAAGATATGCAATAGCATGAACAACCTTGTTTCCTTCCCCACAAACAAACGAAAAAGCACAAAATTCAAACTCATCACTAAGGCTAATAATATCATCAAGTATGAAGTCGATAGCAGAGACAAGCTATTTCTTCTTTTTCAATTTCGTAACTAAGGTTTGGCAATCCCCCTTCTATGATGACACCTCAAAAGCCTTGGCGTAAGGCTTCGTAGGTAGCGAAATGGCAAGCTCGAGCTTCCTCTATTTCCGGCCCTAAAAAGATAGGACCATGTTGCACCGCCGAGGCCACAGCATCACCTTGCCCATCTCACACCACCAAGCCCACGCTATGTCCCCATCCCCCGAGTTTTGCACCAACAAAATTGATTTTCATACATTTGTGGGGATGGCACCTCTTTCTGTGTCATGAGCCTTCTGGAAGTCACGGGCAAAGTTCAACGCTAATGGCCATATATTGACATCAATGGAAAAACCTTCTTCAAAGAGATACTTGTTTCAGGTATTCGACACGCTCCAACTAATAACAATGAAATCAGCCCATTGATCATACTCTAGCTATTCTTTAGCGAAGAAAAATCCATTATGCGTTGTACCTGCCGACAATTTCGACCAAACTGCTGAACTAGGTCCCTTACTCAAATGGAGATCGCTAAGGGACACTGGAAAAGCGCATGAACGTCAGTTTCCTACATCGCCCACACACACTACAGTGCATGAAGAAATTAGGAATCCTCTGAGCTAAGCATCCTACGGTGGGTAGGCACTAGCACAACATCTCCACGCAAAAAGCTTGACTCTGTACACACAAGTGCCACATACACATCCCACCATCCCTCTCATCCACCAGCCACACTATATTGAGGGAGGCTCTTCCACTTTCTTTCTTGGATGAAGTGATGGACACTCTTCACAGAAAAAAAAAAGGAGGCAGTCCGGTGCACAAGCATCCCGCATTCACGCAGGGTTCGGGGAAGGGCCGCACCCCAAGGGGTGACTTTGTCACAGAGAGCTCTCCATTAGTACAACACTGCCACACTAAACGGTTACAGGGCCAGGAATAACTCAACGGAACCCATTTAATTAACTCAACATCCACAGGTAGGAAGACCATCTCATGCATATCCACCCATCAGTCCCCTTTGTCCCTATCAATAAAATCTCCTACTCTTAGCAATGGATGTAAGTTTTTACTATTGATCTTCGTAAACTTAACTACTTAAACTAATTAATATCGATAGAGATGAGTGACAATTATCTTACAACCCAAGACAAGCTATATATGGACGGTAGATTATTGATAATATAAGCATATGTAAACTCGGATTGTTATTTATCACTTGGACACGGCTCCAGCCTCTAAGAGTCAAAGCCAAGTGTGTTAATCAAGATATGATTCCTAGTCCCTACAAAAGGTAGGTGGGCAGGTGGCAATGTAACCAAGCGTTGACTGCACTATTAAAACGAGGGAAAAGGGTCTCAGCAGGATGGGTACATAATCTTGATGCTGACCCTACTTAATTAAAACCCACATTCAGCATTTCACAACATTAGTTCCCACAATTGTGTCATGATTAGGAGCATGAAGTTTGTGGAAGCCATTTGAGTTGCGTATACCATTTTAAGCTTCTGTTTTCAACATAATTAACTATATTGGTGACAATAACAAATCAAGCAATAACACGTTCGAATATTATGTTAAATTTGATATCAGTTGAGCCTTGGTAAACTAAAAAACATATATGAATTCAAACAAGATTTCATCCAAATCGAGATTAATTGATGATGAATGAGATAATGCACTAACTTTTGTACTCCATCCATCCCACTAAAGTTATTAAATTCTGAAAAATTTTAAAAAATAAGGGAATATTATTCATTACTCTAATGTAGACAATGAAAAGTCAGTTTCTTTACTCAATAAAAAAAATTGATTTTTGGAATATTCATAGAGAAATCTTTTGACAATTTTATTAGGATGGACGGAGTATAAATATTCAAAATTTACTTGATGACATTAATCTTTTAGACTAAAGAGCTTTACATAAAATTATTCTGCACGATTGGATGATTTAGTAGTGTTCTTAAAGTCTCCTTCTCCTCTGCGTGGCATACTCCAATACCAAAGGATTTTGTATATTCATAAAATTACATTCAAGTAAATAGATATATACACTAGCAAAAGGGAAGCAATTATTGGGTACTTTGTGCATTCATATTCAAAAAGTTCTGCTCATGTGAGAGAATCAAAATTTCCTGTCCTTAGGCCCTGTTGTTTTCGTGGGTCAATTTCTAATATATTGACTTCACCCAACTTCAACTCAATTCAACCTATTTCAACTCACTTTCACTATTTTAATCAAGTTCAATTTATCACATAAAAAATATTCAACTTACTTCAACCCACCTCAATTTAGTTCAACCTACTTAATTTAACCTACTTTACTCTTTTATCAACCCCAATTTACCTGCGAAAAGAACATGTTGTTAGTGCACTGACCATTTTCTTCACCATGGTTGATAACGTAATATGTTTAAGATGTAATAGAGTCGAGTTAAGTTTAAGATTAATTTATTTGATTTAGTTTAAGCTAGTTAGCATCTTAATAAATTTGAGCTTGAATATGAATTGAATTAAGTTTCAATCAAATTAATTGCATTCAAATCATTTTTTTGGGCATACATTCATTCACTAGATGACTGAATGTCACGTGATATACAATAATATAATGGGATGTTTAAGAAATAACTTTTTGAAGAATTTTTTTGCTAAAAAAACTTGTTTGAGTAAAATTAACTATTTAACCAAGCAAAAAAGTTAATTTGGGTGTTTGATGAAAAAACTTTTTAGAATAGCTATTTGGGTCCAACAAGTTAATTTGAAAAAGTTAATTCCATGAGCTTTTTCAAAGAACTTTTTGGAGAATTAACTTTTTGCCTCGCAACTTTATCAAAAATAGCTAATTTTATCAAATATTTTTATAACAAACAACTAATATCAACGGTTAATTCAAACTGTTATTTGCCAAACATGGCCGATATCTAAGATGTCTAAGGAACCCTTCTCAAACCAAATAAAATCTACGTTTACCAATATATGTTGGTTCAAATGGTTTGATACTTATTTCTCTCAAGTAGAGATGACAATGGGTCGGATTTGGATCGAATCTATTCAGATCCAAATCCATTCAAATTTTTTGGATTTGAGTCCAGATCCAACTAGACCAATTAGATCTTAAAAGTTGAGATCCATTCCTAAACCCATTGCGTCTACGGATCCTAAATAGATCTACAATCTTACCAAATCATGTTATAAGTTTAAGACATGTAGTAACAATTCAATGAATACATTAATACAATTTTAATAAAGACAATAGGAAAAAAAAGAGATATAACACAATAAGTTAGTGCGTATTAGTGGGAAGTGACAATTATAAAAGACCCTGATACAATGAAGTCTCCTCAAAATTATATTCCACCAACCAAAATATAAAAAACAAGTTTTAGGATGGTTCATAAGATTCATAGAACTAACAATATTCGAGTAAGACTTTGCATGTTGTGAACAAAAAACATTAGAACCCTCTAATGCTAATCCAAATTTCTAAGTCGTAAGATGTCAAAATTCAAAAAAAATTCTTTTATTTAGTTAAAATAAGCTCAAATATAAATTTTAAGCTCAAAATTCTTTTATTTAGCTAATATTTAGCTCCACTATGACAATTTAATTGATATTTTTTGCCACTAAAATAATTAAATTGATGTTTTTCACTGCTAAAATAACATCAAAGGTTTGAATCAAAAATTGATGATCCAATGAGAAAGATTAAACAAAAAACTTAACATAAAATTTTGTACTCTAAATTATTTCATTTGGTTAATATTTATATCTACTACGATAGTTGGTATAGTTGAGATATATATTGACTAAATTATTGTAGTAATGATAAATATTAAACATATGAATACATTTTGAACTCAAAATTCATATTCGAGTTTCTTTGAATATTTGTTATCAAATAGTCAAGTTTCAATCAGAATTGTTGAAGTTGAATTTTGCTATTAAATTCCAAACGATCTCAAAAAGTGAATTATTTTAATCTTGTGTATTATACAACTATATTTGTGTCCTATAATACTACTAATAGGTGTATGACATTTGAGTGGGTACGGTTTGATACTTATTCATTGTGTATACATGTTCATCCCTGTAAATGAAAACTAACAATGCACGATATGTCAATCACAAAGAGAGAAGGGTAAGTTTAAAAGAAAATTTTGTTGGATTTTTTGGTTACGAGAATAATGGGTCCAAACGGGTCGGATTTGCATCTAAGTGATGGACTCATATTTAGACCCCTTTAAGATCTAGATTCGTTTTAAGATCCATTGGATTCAAAAATGATGAGTGTAGACCCATGCAGATGGGACGGATCTGATGGCTTTAGGCGGAATCCAAGATTTATTACCATCCCTTTACTCTCAAACAAAGTCTCAAATTTGAGTATTGTGAATAGAGAAAATCTATAATACGAGCCCGACTTCAGTGAGATAAAGGATTTAATACCAGTAAAATAAAAATAAAAATAAACTCTAGATTTGAAATTGGATCAAACCTAGCTAAATAGTAAGTGTTTGATTAAAACTACTATGAGCAATAATAGCTCCAACAAAATATTTGGGCTTAACGTAATCATAGCTCATGGGCTTAATTTATCGAGTAAAGTTCAAAATTGTAACTTGCATCACAACAAGGCTAAAACTATTATCAGCAATTATACAAGGGGATGTATTGAAAAGATTATGAGCCTCATAGGATGATCACTCACAATATTGACAGAGCTCAAAAGAAAAAGAAAAAGAAGAACAGGAGAAGATGAAAAGCGTATACATATGAAGTATATTTTTTGTCTTCTTAATATTAAGTAGACCTGATCAGATTGATAATTGGATTGGGTCATGAGGGTCGGCAGAGAGGATTTTCTCGATCCTGACCATACTCGACCCTCATGCGGGTCAGCATACCCCTGACCCTGACCCTGATCCTGATCCTACGGGTATCATCGGATCATTGGGTCAGACTCGATCCTTAAACCTCCCGATATAGAAAATGAGATTTTTCACCGAGTTTTCTGTTTATTAAAAATGTCAACATTAAACATCTTATAAAATAAAAAGTCAAACGATAATAGAATACTCCGACGACGTATATCGCAACTACAAATATTCTAATGCGTAATTTAGTCATTAAAGCAATAGACCGATTAGTTCACTAAAATGAGTATTTAGTCTACTCCTAACATTAGAAAGGGAGCGTTAAAATGTTATGAACTAGTGAGATTTGGTAAGGTGAATAGAGGGAAGATGCTAAGGGGAGATGGGAAAATGAAAGCGAAAAAGTTTTGAACAAATAAAATCGATATATCTTATTTTTATTTTTATTTTTAATTTCTTTTAAAAAGTGAAGAACAGATGGTTAAAACGTTTATTCGAGTCCGACCCTCATCATAGTCGAGTGCCCTCAATTTGAAGATCAGGGCGGGTTGGAGAAAAAAAAGTTGACCTGATCCTCATTTTTAAGGGTCAGGTCCGGACAGGTCAGGTAGGTCTCTGATCCGTTGATCAGGTCTAATCTCATGTAAGAAAGACTAGTAAATAAATTTTTATATCCAACATTTTTTTTTTTAAAACAAAAACACAAATGAACTTTGTGAATCAACAGCTTTGTGAGAAGCAGACGTTCACTGGCAGTCCGGAATTACGCGGATTAGGGTTCTTTCACCTTCAATTCCATTTCGGATTTATCCATTGTTTTCGATAAGCACATAACAATGGTAAGCCTCTCTCTCTCTCTCTCTCTCTCTCTCTCTCTCTCTCTCTCTCCGTAGTACGTTCTCCCATACATTGTTGTTCGTGAATAAAGTTATTTTCTGTTCTTTCGTTTTCTCCTCTAAGTTCGAATTACAATTAATCAAAGCTCCGATTTTGCTATTTATATCCTCAACTCCAATTTCTCTTCGGAACTCATTTACTTCAGCCATTGGCGATCATAGCAAAATTAAAATTATTGATGTTATCGGGTAAGGGTTAGGAGTCCTAATTTTTCAAAATTGCTAGTTTAAGATTTCGGTAGAATGTTAATTTTGGATAAAACCCACAATGAAGTGAGTTGAGGGTGTGATGGGGTGACGTATTAACTGTTTAATAATTCATTAAAGAGTTACTTGTGGATCATATTGGTCATGAATTAGTATGCCCATCTTGTTTAATCCTCAAAATATCATAAACGTGGGTCATTTTAGTGATCTTCATTTGTTTTCGCCTGGATTATTTTGTCAGCTTGTCGGGTTCTTGGACTTTCTGTTTGAATCGTGGAGATTGGAATTGCTGGATCTGATTGTTATACTAAAAGGAAGCATCTAATATTGTTGGTTTCCGCTGGCAATAGGAAACTTCTATTTCTTATATGCTTACACGTGCCTTATTGTTGTTTCGATGCCTTTTAACATCATTGGTATAAATTGCAGCTGTAATTGCTGCAGTTTTATTCTCATTAGCTGAATTTTCTTTTGGTTTTTTGATCAGGCAACCTTGGCTGATTCATTCTTGGCAGATCTTGACGAATTGTCCGACAACGAGGATGATGTTTTGGTGAGTTGATGGAATTTTGTTATGCATTTTAAGTCTATATTTTCTTAAATTGATAATTTGGTACTACTGTCATGCACGAGGATATCTATTTATAGGCTTACAAACAAAGCTTCTTGGCAGAGTAAGAGTAAGGTTAAATTTTGGGATAAGAATTCGTCTAGCATTTTAAAGAATTCAAATGACCGTAGGTTTGTTTCTCCTGCAGGAGGAAGAAGATGGCGATGTTGCAAAGATGGATGAGGATATTGATGGAGAGTTGGCTGACATAGAGTCTTTGAATTATGACGATCTTGATAATGTTTCAAAGCTGCAGAAGACACAACGTTACAGCGATATAATGCAAGTTAGTACATGGATATTATATGCTTACTCTTAACTCAATATATGAAAACTTGAGGTGCTGGACATTAATTAAATTCTGATCTCTTGTTCAGCTCTTAGCTATGGCTATTCAGTTTACAAGTTCAATTCTGTGTTCGACATTGCTGACAATTCTGTTTTGAGCATGCAGAAAGTTGAAGATGCATTGCAGAAAGGTTCAGAGATCCCTGACCATGGAATAGTCTTGGAAGATGATCCTGAATATCAGCTGATTGTTGACTGTAATCAATTATCTGTGGACATTGAAAATGAAATCATTATTATTCACAACTTTATCAGGGATAAGTACCGCCTAAAATTCCCAGAGCTCGAATCACTTGTTCATCACCCTATTGACTATGCTCGAGTTGTTAAGAAAATTGGTAATGAAATGGACTTGACCCTTGTTGATCTAGAAGGCCTTCTGCCTTCAGCTATCATTATGGTCGTTTCAGTCACTGCATCAACCACCAGTGGTAAGCCACTCCCAGAGGATGTTTTGCAGAAGACCATTGAGGCATGTGACCGTGCTCTCGATCTTGATTCAGCAAGAAAGAAGGTTCTTGATTTTGTGGAAAGTAGAATGGTGTATATTGCACCAAATCTTTCAGCTATTGTCGGAAGTGCTGTTGCAGCAAAATTAATGGGGACTGCTGGAGGTCTTTCAGCGCTAGCTAAGATGCCAGCATGTAATGTTCAGCTTCTTGGTGCCAAAAAGAAGAATCTGGCTGGATTTTCCACTGCAACTTCACAATTTCGTGTTGGGTATATTGAGCAGACTGAGATATTTCAGAGTACACCACCACCTTTGAGAATGCGTGCTTGTCGCCTTTTGGCTGCAAAATCCACCCTTGCAGCACGGGTGGACTCCACGAGAGGAGATCCCACTGGGAAGACTGGAAGGACCTTACGTGAAGAGATTCGCAAGAAGATTGAGAAGTGGCAGGAGCCGCCACCTCCAAAGATCCCGAAACCTCTGCCTGTGCCTGATTCAGAACCTAAAAAGAAAAGAGGTGGGCGGAGGCTGAGAAAGATGAAGGAAAGGTAGAACCACCATTTTCCTTTTGTGCAAATGTTTGTTGTTTTCTTTACATTATGCAAGTCAGTTGCATAGCCATTAGCATTGTGTTTTTTTAACTTCTGACCTGATGACATTTGCAGATATGCCATAACGGATATGAGAAAGTTGGCAAATAGAATGCAGTTTGGTGTG
>NCQV01074068.1:32391-42688 GCA_002740545.1 Lophocereus schottii
CCCCCCCCCCTTTTGGGCCTTTGTGCTCCAGCTATATTGATTATTCCTCTTGCAAATAATAATGCCTGTACATTGGGATCTTAAGATGCTACAACATCTATTCATGTTTTCAAGTTCTGTGGTGACTCAAGCCTGTCTTTAGACTTTAGGACTGTAAATGTTTGCCAATACTAAATATCTGTTGTTGCAAGTAATTTGCCTACTTAATGAGTTCAAATAATTTGACAGTTAGAATTCACTAATTCAGATTATGCAGTTCCTTAGAGGTCCTTGTTTTCTCTTCAGACTGCTGTGTGCAAATAGGCTCAAACTCATTGGCCTTTGTTCGAAGTGCTGGGGTTTTCTGTGATGTTCATGATGCCCAATTTTTGAGTAACTTGATTACTTAAGTTTTTAGTTCTCTATGTCTACGAGATTAAGCGTCCTTAACTAAGAACATATTAGCAAACTCGGCAGCACCTGAAGATGACACCAACGACTTGTGATAAGAAATCTTAACACCAAGTTGTTGAAGAGCTAACCTGTACCACTCGGCAACCAGTGGATCGGTGATGAGAACATCATCACCTAGCACTTCATGCCTATCGAGCCAGACCTCTGGTCTAACCTGCTCCGCCCACCACACCAGTAAGTGGTGCGAAAAGGCAGCCATAATATCCCAATGGTTGACCGGCAACAAAACTGTTGCGTACTGCCTGATGAACGGCACAATAAACACATTCGTCACAAGAGTGCTATTAACAACACTCGATGCGGATGAGCGGTCAAACAGTAGGGCAACTATTTCAAATAGATAGACTAGTGGCCACCCATCTGTGGCACTCTTCAAATCATAACTGAAACAGCGACGGGAACTAACTGACGCAAAGGTCTAAGTTGATCATAGTTGCTGTCCATTGAAATGGTCTTCAATGCCGACACAAACCAACAGTGCACGGTTCTTAATAACCAAAGGTTAATATAGTTACCAATTGCGAATATACGACGCTTTCCAGCTCCCTTAAGATGACAACCTAGTCACCCCAGAGGGGAATCCCAAGGTCGTCACAAGATGGTAGAAGAGGACCTATTCGCCTCTCAAATCAGTCTAAATCTTCTGGTGTGGTATTTATTAAAAACATCAAAAGCGTAACTATTGGGCTGTAGAAACTTCATCACTTATATCTAGTGACAAGGCTAACAAGTTAAGGGCCTCTCCTAGTAAGTCGAGTGACTTCGTGCTTATACAGTATGCCCTCTTGCCTTGCCTTTTTCTTTCACTTATATCTTCTTTATGCTATTCTTTTGCATTTTTTGAAAGAAGTGTGTCCATCCAGTTTTATTGTATTGTATATGTGTATGGTATAATTCTCTAATCTCTTTGATTAATCCAATTGAGATGAATTCCATATGGATCCTCCAAAACACGGATCGAGTTAAACTATAAGTACTATAGACAAATAGGCCAATAAGCATTATAGCCTATAACCTATTGTGGGATAGTGACTTACGTAAAAAAAGGTTACCCAGTAGAATGAACTGCAGCGGATGTGAACAACCTATCTGTTATGAATAGACGTATATTTGCAATAGGTAACAAAGTGAAAACCAAAGGTTGACATCAGATTCGTGGATGGCCTGATCAAGATAGGGAGACAGGCACGACTAGGCCTAGCCTGCTTTGTAGAAGTCACTTCGTGCCTCATACATGCTACATGAGTGACTTTCGTGCCTTATCCCTTCTCAAACCTATTATGTCTCTTCTCTTGGGAAGCCATAGCTTCTTTCTTTTATGCTATCCTTCTTCCATGAAGTATATTAAAGAAGCTTATTAGACCATTCTTTGGGTTTTTTTATTTTTTATTTATTTTTTGTTTTTACCATTCTTCAGATTAATGAGCCTGAACCTGAAATAGTTTCCAATGAACCACTACCCACATGAGAAAGATTGCCTGGGGCTGATGCTGGGGCTACCTAGAATATGAGGCTATATGGGCTTAGGCCTGCCAAAATGATGTTCAGCGGTTTAAACCCAATTAGCTGTGCCCTATGATCCAAAAGACCCGCAACTAGTTAATCGTGTTATCCTTACCTTCTAACTAACCTCTTCGATTTCGCTCATCCTAACAGTGATTGATTAGGCGTAACTGGTGAAGCTGGTTATGCAAAGTTAGTTAGGTGGTTGTTCACACAGGCAGTATGATGTCATTCTGAGGGTTTGTTTGCTTCACAAGGTAGTTTGTTTGCTCATTAAGCAAGCATGATAATATTCACTCACTCATTAACCAGGCATGATAGTGTTCACTCACAGAAAAGTAGTGCGGAGAACTAGTAAGAATTGTGCCTATCATCCAATTCATGCCACATGGCGGGATTACTCTACTCTATAAATGATAAATCGGGGCTCAATAAATGTCGTCTTCATCAAATTCAAATCGAAGAAATTGAGTAATAGAACATATGGGTACTATTGCAGATACAATGAGGCTTGTTGAAATTGTAAACGAAATACAACACGTAGAAAATGAACTGCGCCAACGCCGGTGTCGCCAAAGAAGGGCTGTTAAGGTCTTTGGCGTTGACGCAGCTCGTTTTCTACGTGCTGTATTTTGTTTACAATTTCAGCAAGTTTGATAAATGATTATAGATATTAATCATTTAAGTGCATAATCGTTTATTAAATTTATGTTGTACGTATTACAATGCTCAAATTGNNCTGAATTTGATCACTTAAGTTTTTAGTTCTCTGTGTCTATAAGATTAAGCATCCTTCCTAGCCTTTGTAGATAGTGGAAAAAAGATGGTATGCCTCTCCTTTACAAGGGTAAGGGGCGCTATTTGATGAACAGGAACTTCTGTAGCTTGTAGATGTGTAGCAATACCTGAACTTTATTCCTAGCTCTTAGGCCTCCACCGTTTTTATGCATAGAACTTCGGTAGAAGGCATTGCCTGCATTTGATGACTTACTGGACATGATAGCTTTGCCTTCCATTGCTTTACTATTGTCATTAAGACTAAAATTGAGGACGTGGTCACTTGGCAGATTGCATTAGATATGATTGTCATGTCTGGTTCTATGTAGGGAATGTGAAATAATTATAGTTTAGAGGCATGACAAACATGTCTTCCATTCATTACAGATCATGTAATGTCCTCTTAGGTCTTTCTGCTTTGACAAGATATCCATTAAGCTTTGTCTATAGTTTGAGACCGCAGCATTTTGTTCTGTCAACTTATCTTAGTAGTCTTTGCTGATGCTATATTATTTTCATGCTTCATGGCTGGAACTGCTAGTTTACTACTCTTTTGGACTTTAAAGTTGCTAGGAAGTACCTATTTGTGCAGGGTTTGTCCTTACCCATGTATGGGTTTAACTTTTGATTAGGGTGGTGAAATTTGAAAGTTATGTTTCTCGCATCTAAATAATTAGTGTTGCCAGAGGTCTACAATCCTGATTCAGACAGTTCCTGCTTTTACTGCAGGGTATTGAGCTTACAAATCCGCAGGCCCATGCTCATCAACTTGGGAGCGGAACTCAGAGTACATACTTCTCCGAGACAGGCACATTTTCGAAAATCAAGAGAACTTGAGCCTCTGCAGATAGTCTAATGCTTGATTGCATCCAATTCTCAGAGGGCAGCCCGGTGCACAAGCATCCAATTCTCAGAGAAACTAAAATTTACAGGGGACTGGATTTCTGTACATTGCTTGTGCCGGCCACTAGTTTGCTTCTTATTGGCCGGTGTAATAGCTCTGAACAGTTTAGTTGCTGCTAATGAACACATTTTGGCAAACTTGAGCCTGGAGGTACTGTTTTAGTTGAGGAGATGGCTGGTTTCTCACAGTCCCGGTATTGTACTTGATTACAGTGTATATTAGTGAAAATGTCTCCGGGCCAAGTTTTTGTGTCAGGTGATTGAGTGCTTGAGATGGGTTACTCGTTAAAGGTTTTATTTGGCCTAAGTGGCAAAAGGCAGACTCGAGCTGTACATGGCATAGGCTATTTGATTTGATATGAGCTGAAATGATCCCATTAAGAATCAGGAGTGACAGTCAATATGCTCCACGCTTGTACGACTGAATTACCCGTTTCTTACATGATCTAAAATGAAGATGACTTAGATAACCATTACTCTTCCATGTTGTTGACAGTGATATTGAGTAGACCAACAGTGGGTTTGAATATACTGTGAACCTGAACCTAATGTACAAGCCACTACTCGACTAGTTTGAGTCAATCTGATCGAGAATTGAAGAGTGTCCGACCAGACTTAATTCGCTTGGCTTCAAGTCTCAACCCTGCAACTTGAGGGGAGGGTTTTCTAACAGAATTGGGCACATATAAGCAAACCCCAACTGGAAATGTGGCATCCAAATCATAATTTTTGTAAGCCAAATTCTATTATCCGAGCATAATTAATGTCATTAGAACCAACTACCAAGTAATTAGTCAAGTCAACCGAAATTCAATGAATTGGTTGTGTTTCTCGATGAGTTAAATGCGTCATCAATCATTCATCCGGCAAATTGAATCAATGTGGTCATCTTTGGGGGTATCACATGGATTGTTTATTTGCATTTATAGTAGACGAGGAAATACTGCAATAGCAAACTGGAATAGCTCAGTTGGTTAGAGCGTGTGGCGCTTAACCACAATGTCGGAGATTCAAGCCCTCCTTCTAGCGGTTGTAATTCTTCATCATTTTAATTTCATTCTTTTACAATTTTTTTTTCTATAATAAAATTCAAGCAGAAATTAAAAGAGGATAACTGGATGACTAATCTGCACTTTGACTTGTGTGATGTTAATACAAAACTAACATTAGACGACAATCTCCTTGGAATTTCTCCCTTGGCTTTTTCCCTTTTTGCAAGGAGAAGCCTATCAAGGTTTTTCTCTTAAAATGCTATATAAAAATTGCACAAAGCATCAGAATTTGGCACTTGTTAGTTAAAAAAAAAATTTATATTAACTATGTACAAAAGTTCTTCAAATTTTTATTGTAGATACCGTACCCATAAAAATTATTTGATATTTATCAAAATTTTAAAATAATCAAAAGTAAACTCCTTTAAGTAAACTAGATTCGTCACTTAATCATGAATAGAGTCAAGTCTGCATTATATATGGCATTGTATTCTATTGCCTAACTTATTGCTCGTGCCTACTGTATAGTCATGCTATAAAGTTCATATACAATGTACGTTTAAAAAGTGTAAAAAAAAAACACATGCTCAACTCGAATATTTCCTATAGAACTTGCACTTAACTCATGAAGACTTCGATCTTTCCTTCTCCTATACTAAAAAGACTCTTACATTAATTGTGTGCATTGATGATGATGATAAATTCCTTATCTGTAGATTAAGATTGCAACCTACATTAATGATGTTATAAAGCTGGCATGATCTTTGATCGTTGTAATAGCAATTGCTAGTACTTCACAGAATAGATACTTTCTTTGTTAGATGTAACTACTACTACTACTACTAAGCTTTTTAGTGTAGTCTTGGTTGGTTGAATATTATTATCCCCTTGACATAACAAAATTAAAAATAATTCGATGGATCTCATTCGGGTAAAATTGGACGTAGGTTTATAGTTGATCAATAAAAAGATAGTTTTATGCCGTCAAAAAAAAAAAAAATAGCAGTTTGAAAAAGCAAGAAATACTACGATATTACAATGTCTCATTTCTTTTAAATTATAAATACTAATCATGTAACTGCATAATCATTTATTAAATTTATGTTGTACATATTACAATGCTCAAATTGCAGTGAATTTGATTTTTGGTTGACCAAATCAGAGTAGCTAGTTGGCTGGTAGCTGGAGAAGGATCTAAATTATTACACACCTAAGCAAAATTCTTTTAGAATTTTTTTAACTATTAATCACATGAAATATCAACTTAGGGAGCAAAAAAGTTAATTATTTTTCGTTAATTATATATTATATTATGCAATGAAAGCCAGGTATGAGAGTTAATTAATGAGAACATATAATCTGCTAATGGAGAAGACAAAATAAGTGATTAATCAAACAGAAATTAGATCAAACTTGCGCACTAGGTAACCCAGCAAAGTAAATCTGCATCAGATATTGTTGGGTAGACATAATCACATGATTAATGGGCCTTTTAAAGCTGCAATTAACAGAAAATTAGTTAATTAATTAATGTTTGGGTTCTTCGTGACTTATTTTTTGAATAAACATGAAATCTTGTTAAAGATCCTTTAATAACTCATTAGCTGTTTGTCTCACATGATTAATGGTCGGTCCACACATGAACAAAATGTTTCCAATTATTAGAAAATTTCTTTCAAACTTTTTTTTTTACATCAACCGATTAATTTAACTAATGAAGTATATATTCAAAATTAAAATCAGTATTTATTTATTTTAGTACTCTTTTTGAGCAATATTCATATTATGTTTTTAACATAAAGGCGTAACATTGTACATCTGGCGAAAAAAGAATAGTTCAAAAAAAAATTTTCTCGCCTTCCATGCATCACATCATGTATATATTCCTATTTCCAAAAAAAATGAAATTATGAAAGAAAATGTCAAAATGAGCCAAGAATCCTCTCTAGAAATATTCTGAAAGGGAAGTTTGATGCTGCATGCATGCTATTTTATTTATTTAATTTATATTTTCTATCTTTTTTATTTTTTTTAGCCTGTAATGTACCACGTCTCAACATGGACCTAAGTTAATATTAGGCATATTTGTGGCCAGCTTTAATGCTTTATAACCTAAACCCACTAGCTAGCTTACCTTTTTCTTGTTCCCCTTTGCTTTCTATTAGCTTTATGAGCTCATAATGGTCCACCTAGGCAACTGTAACTCCTCATATCTAAGCTCAGACTGTCCACAAAGAGATTTACAGAATCAGATGTCTTTTCTGATCCAGCTCATGGGTTTTTTGCTCTCTTTTTCACCAACGTTTTCTAGCTGTCTATGATTTAGACATCATAACGATGAGATCTCAGTCGAGTGATTAAAATTGAGGTCCTGAGTATATTAAGTAGCAGGTTTGATTCCCTTTCCCCTCATTATATTCTACTGCCTTCGTGGCTCATTTAAATCCTCCCCCACCCCCCCCAAAAATCTGGACATCATGAATTTTTTGGACCTTCTTTTGGATTTATTAACAAAAATATGTAACAACAATCGATATATATTAGGGTACATTGCGTATATTTTGATTTCTATAGATTTTGATACAGTGAAAATTATATAGTTGCATATTGGTGTTGTTGTCTCGTTGAATAGATGTTTACTAAAAGAAGATCCTTGTTTTTTTTATATGATTTTTTTAGAAAAAAATAAAATTTTGATAATGTATGCTGACATAAATATGTATCTTTCAAAAAGTTAAACAACTAATCAAAACGAAGTCACGAGACTAAGAATTGGCATAATTTTTTTTTAACTATTTAATAATTACATAACCCCATATCAATCTGCCAAAGAATAAGATCCGTCCCCCAAAAAATGAAAATAAAAAGAAAATGTTACAAATTGTTTCAAAAGAATCAATAAAATCAAATGTTAATTATTTTTTTGGGTGCACTCCGGTGGTAAGACCTTGTACCTAGGTTTATCTTTACAATAGGAGTAAATCATTTGCTTTGTCCTAGCCCATTGAAGTCCCTGCATTTGCTGATTTGAGAGCTTAACAAAGTCCGAACCCTCAACCGGGTCCAAACTTGATGGATTGCTACTCCTGGAGCATGATAGACCCGAGAGGTCTTTCGGGTCGTAGATGCAACCACTCATCTCCATTTGGGCTAAGGAGGCCACAAACGGGGCATACCGGTAGTTAACCGGGTATTTTCCCCCATGGGTCGCCCAGTCGGATGCATCCCATATTGTGGCATACACTGCCATGGGCTTTGATGGGTATGCTGAGGATATGGCCTCTGTGTGGGGCACTTCTCTTACTGGTACGTTGTCAACAAGAAACCTGCATTGCATTAAAGTTGAACATATTTGTATGTGAGAGTTGTGTTTTAGTGGGTCATTTTCATAAAGTGGATAATAATTAGATTAGAAAGCGGAGCAACAAAGTAGTTGTGATCATGTGTTCATGTCACACCATAATGTATAACTGATTAACGATTCTATTTACTTTGTCTCAGTTTTCAGTGAAGAGTTTAATTTGTTGTGAAGGCTTTAGATCAAGATTGATTATAATTTTAGACTTATTAGCCAGTGTTGTGGGTCACTTGAGTCACGTGACAACATGAGTTTAAAATTTGAAAAGGATCGAGTGAAACTCTAATAAACAGGTCAGAGTATAATAATCTAGTAATTTCCGAACTCTGTTAATTAGATCAATGTTGTCCAACTTGCTTAAAAGTCAGGCAATTTGAGTTATGACTTTGAATAGGTACTCAATTAGGTTAGAAATAGCGGAACAGTATTGGACTCATCGCGTATTTAACTTAGTAGGAAGGGGTAAGTCATGATCAACCCAACACAACTGTATTAGACTTGGTCTTGACTAAACCAACTCATAAATTTACGGTTTTAAATACATGAGACAATAATAACACAGGTTGGATCAAACCATTGTACACTAGATTTGTAAATCATGACTTCTCTAAATTTTAAGAATGCATGAAACATTAACATAAATTGAAAATTTTGGGGGCAAACAAGAAGGAACAAAGATGAAGGCTAACAATTGAAGTATACATGATAGGAAAACTTACACAATGTGATGGTTGTTCCATATGATGCTATACTCATGGAAATCAGCAGTCGGGTCGAGCCACAACCGAAACTTCTCCTCTCGACCAGTGGTTGTTCCATTCCCATACATGTTGGTCTGCAGAACCCAACCTTTGTGGTTTTGGTGCCCCAACAACTCAAAGTCTATCTCGTCGTGGTTGTGTGGGTACATGTCCGAATTCGACAACTGAAATTTCCAAAAACAAAATTAAGTTACGGATTGGACTAACTGATTCTACCGATATTGAGAACAATGTATTTCCCATCTAGTAGTGATCTTCGTAAATTTTACCGATTGGCCTAACTGATTCTCGCTGTATAATAGTATCAACCCAAAATGAGATAGGTCAACATGGACCGCTACTTTCCCATGTGTTTGATATACTAATTTAATAGCCATCAGTGCACTTACATAAAAGGCAACCACAACACCAGAGCTGAAACCAGCAGGAACTTTTACAGCAGCACTGAAGAACCCATAGTTGTAATGGTTCTTGGAAGCCAGCCCAGAACCTGCATTATCATTAATTAATCACCGTTTTATGCTACAAATCAACACTAATTAAGAAGATGGGCTAATTAACTAACTAATTACAATCCTGCTTACCAGAAATCTTGTCAAGGGTGATATTAGCAAAAGAGCCATTGCCATAAATTTGGACATTGGAGCCACCAAAGACCTGAGAGAAGTCCTGGGTGAAGGAGAGATGAGGGAAGAGGCCGGTCAACCGGGTCGAGCTCGGTGGCCCGGCTTGGGCCTTGATCATGCCACCATTGTTAAAGGTGAGTGATAACAGCAGAAAGACTGTGAAGAAAATGGAGGAAGAAAATGAAGAGAGGGTTTTGCTTCTTTGCAAGGAGTAGTTTGCCATGTTTAATGTTTTAGAGGAGAATGCATTTGGTAATTCAAGGGAGTGGTCTATTTATATGGAACAAGTTAGTAAAGAATAGTATTGTAGAGCTTAGTTGTCCATAGCTGGCTTTTCCTTTCCATTTTTCTCTGTTTCTATTGATGGCCATCAATAACAACCAAAAAGATTGCTAATTGTTTTATTTTATTTGTGAGGGGAAAAAAAAAAAGAATGGGAAAATCATACATAATAAATAGACAAGTATCGTTACATATATCATACGTTTAATGGGTTAGCATTTCAGGCATTTCTATCAGAATACCATGCAATACTATGGGTAGTAGATTAAGAGATGATATCAATAATAGAGTTAATTATGTAGTAACATGGATTCATCCACTTAATCTCCGAGATACAAAATGATAGTTTTTTAGGCTGTTTTGGAGGATCAATGAGGATATGTAACCAAAGTTAGGAAAGTCTTACTGAACACAACAATACGACTTGACTCCGACACATAATAATTGTGAGAAATGTAAACCTGACACGAACCGAACCAAACCGATTTAGACTTGAAATTGACGTGATTGGACCGTTTAATATAGAAACTTGTTATTTCTAAGTAATTTTAAGTAAATTTTAAAACAAGCACGAAACTAATTTGTTTATTAAATAGGTCCCTGGACCNACCTATCTTTCATCTCTAGACGTAAGTTACGTCA
>NCQV01074080.1:0-11672 GCA_002740545.1 Lophocereus schottii
GGTTGTTTACAACAATGATAACTCCCCTTTATGGATCCCAATGAAGCCACTTCTGCACAGGTTTGTGTACCCAGCCTTATCTTTGTCAGATAGAAGATTGTCCTCAAAAGGACAATAAAAGATATTTTGAAAGGAAGTTTTAAAGGTACTTGAAGGCAGAGTGAAGACAAGTTGGATGTGTCTATAAGTGAGAGATTAAAAGGCAACCACCACCAACCACTCACACCTCACTGCCTCAGACTCTCGGGCATGTGGAAATACGAATGTGGAGTGTCACATCCCTCACAAACGAAATGGTAGTTTCCAAGATACCGACAAATTAAATGTTAAGGGAATCATCACCACCGCCAGTCTACTACTAAATGGCTAAACTCCGCCCTGACGAGATCCTGAAAAGTTTTCTCTGAGGTGGCATGTCATGGCCAAACTCTGCTTAACTTTCTAGCTGAGGGTACATCTAAGTCAGGAGAGTGCCCTTATGTCGGCAGATGAAATGATATCAATCTGGTCCTAGCAAGGGGGAAAACAATTATTGTGTTTGAAACGTGCAGACCTTCATCAGCTTCCTGCTTATGTTTTCTGTGGGCAAGCTTATCTTTATTAAACTATATACCGAAGTTCTAAGATGTGCATACTTCTGGATTGGACTTTCATGGGTTTTTCTTGGTTTTCTCCACTTATTTTGTGGTTATTGACCCTGCAGAATATCAGCTAGACAAGTGTGCCTTTTCTTGCAACTGTTAATCCACCTTATCTACCAAAAAATGTTTTGCTCAAATGGTCAACTGGGCATCTCATACCCTCAGTTGCAGCGGCAAAAGCTTCTCGTGAATTTAATATTCTTCAAGGCAAGAGAGGAATTTGGTTCTCTGAAGCATATCATGGTAAGCTTAAACAAGAACATTCGGAATCTTCCACATAGATTGTATGCACCCATCTTGATCCATCAAGGATGATGTGTATGCAGAGGGACAATAAAAGAATGCCTAGCTTCAGATGCGGTATGAATATCGGAAGTTTAAGACTCGTTAATTTGTTGTAGCAGCATGCTAGGAAGATGTTTTATATTGATTTATCTGGAGGTTGAGTAGAGAGTGAGGGATTGCAACTACTTTCATTCTTGGCANNGAAGGGGCTTATGCCTTTGCTTGTATATTACTAGAAGTCTGTTGCTAGTTTCTGTAGTTTCCCTGAAGTCGAATGTGCTTATTATTTGATTTTGTTCCATCCAGGCAATGGCTCCTATGAGGGCGGATTAAAGGTAATTCCTATGCTAAATTCTTTAGTCACTTAAATACTAGCGACCCAATGTCACAAATTGCTATTCTGAAAACATTGGGCTGTATGAAATAATAACTATTTTTCAGGCCGGAATGATGACTGCACATGCCATGCTTGGAAGGAGGTTTACTTTTTTCAGAAACCCAAAACAGATGGCGCCTTCGTGAACAGAAGCAGTACTTCGCCATTATGTAATCAGATTTTTCAAGCACTTTATATCTGCTGGCTGTTTGACGTAAGTTCAATTTCTTTAAAATGTCATATTCTCACTTTTTTGGGCTTTCTATTTGTTCACATTGATAGGATCGTCCGTCATTCAGAAAGGCACAGTTAACTTGCTCTGTACCACTAAACGTCCTCCAAATTTGTCTGTATTACAACGTAGATGACTGATTGAATAACAACAACTCCCAGTGTGGGTCCCGCTTTCGCGGCGTCTGGGGAGATCTAGATGTAGGCAACTTTACCTCGACCGGAAATCCTACCCGTAGACCGATGGAATAACTAAATTTATCCAAAAAACATCTGTATTGCAAAGTGTTGTCATTCTTCTAATTTGATTAGTTGTTCGTTGTGGTTATCCTGGTTGATTTGCTTGCATGCGACAGTTTGCTGGAGGAGGGAGGGACAGCTCTGACCTTCAAAGGCTCTGATAAAAGATGTACATGGAAAAGTGCATTGAGGGTGCACAACTCCAGCAATTACTGGAACGTATGTGCCCTTGATTTGACACTTCTCATGTTCTTATACATTGGCCATATTCGGAGCTAGTATGGCTCATGTGTTCTCTTACAGGTTGCTACAGAAGGTGATTTGGGCCTTGCAGATGCATTTATCAATGGAGACGTTTTATTTGTTGACAAGAATGAAGGTCTTCTAAACTTTTTCATGGTAAATGAAAACTTTCTTTATGACTTACCAATACAGTTTTGCTTGTTTGGATCTTTTGGGGGATGGTTGGATGACAGGGAAGCAGCAGATCCCATGATAAATGACAAACTGATCTCAAGTGCACTGAGCTGGCCTTAAGCCTGTTCTTCCTGCAAAACCTGGGTGTTGCCACCTGGTTTTCTCAGGAAAGGCCCTTCCAATGGTCAAGTGAAGGTAGAGGATCGTAATTTTTACAGTAATAAGGAAGAAATACCTGAAAATAAGGTAATGATAGTGATGACACCTCATGGATTATTTCGTAGGCTACCATTGAACTCGGGGGAAAAAATCAACACTTCCGTGAAGGAGTAAGCTGCGTGAGAGACCCATGAGGGAAGGATTAGTCCAACATGAGACTGTATCCAACATTTCCAATGCAGATGTTTGTTCTGTTTTCTTTTTTCTTTCTTCTTCTCTCAGTTATTTTTCAAATGATTGTGCAGGTCATTCTAGCCAACTTATATTTATATCCTCCTGCTTCAGAGTTTGAAAACCGGAGGTATATTCTGTCCAGGTCTTTGGTTTTCATGTGATGTCTTGAAGCAGTCACGTTCTTTACATTCATTTAATGTTTGCACTCTCAGCCATGGATCCAAAGGTGGATGGAGACCGATTATCTCTACAGCTGCCATAGCCTCTGCAAAATATCTCTACCAACATGTTTCCGGAGAAACACAATTGCCCAAGCTCGTCAAAATGTTGCTCGACATTATGATCTGGTATGAGTGATTTAGTTATTTGCAGTTGACTTACGTTCCTTTCATATTTATATTTATTCAAACTTTCTTAGATACTGGAAGTAGCCTTATGATTTTCTTATCCAAGTTCCTCTATGGGTCATGAGTTTACTAATCTTTGGTATGTATTACCCATTCATCATGAATTGCTGCTCCTCAGAAAACCATATAGATATACTATTTTCCCCAGGAAAGGCAACTCTACAGTCACTGATGCCTGAAGCTAATATTTGGTATGATGGACAAGCTATGTCTAATGGGAAAAGAGGGGCCCCCCGGGGGGGGGTGGAAGAGCGAATTTCTTTCTTATAGTCTCCTTATGTCGGCATACGTCATTCAGTCTTTCACGATCAATTCAGTGCATTAAAAATGCTTATTGATTGGACATTTTCAGACTATGGGTCAAATTGTCTTTGAGGCTTGTTATCCTCTTGGTTGAATAATTCACATGAGAAGTGACATGTATTTGCTTGTTTCATATAATGTGAAACAAGCAAAATATGGTTATAGCGATACTGCTTTTGACTTTTTCTTTTGTCTTTCTTTAAATTAACAACAGAGTAATGAAATGTTCTCTCTCTTTCTCGATGAGACAATGATATACTCTTGCGCTATCTTCAAGGTTAGAATTGCAGCCTTTCAACTTAGCAATGTAGTTCCCAAGCTTTAAAAGATAGTTTCTCTTGTTAATTATTTCTCGTTTTTTTTTTTCTTTTGTTGCTAAAATAAGTTTTCCTGTAACTTTGTCGATATGTGCTAGTCTGAAAATGAAGACGTGAAAGTTGCACAACTTAGAAAACTCCATCTTCTAATAGACAAGGTGAGTATTCAGTAGATGTCATATTGATAGATTTTTACCGATATAGAAAGAGGGTTTACTTTTTTGTATGAGGTTACCACAGGCTAAGGTAGAGGAACATCATGAGTTGCTGGAAATTGGTTGCGGCTGGGGTAGCCTTGCTGTTGAGCTTGTGAAGAAAACAGGATGCAGATATACTGGCATAACTCTTGCTGAGGAGCAGTTGAAATACGCAGAGCAAAGGGTAAAGGGGGCTGGCTTGCAGGTACCCCTCTCTTTTACCATCTTAGTGAGAATTGTTGGGTAAAAATAGGAGAAAAACTAAGGCGGTGTTTGGCAAACAGTTTTTTGAAGAACATTTTGGCCAACAAGAGCTTTTTTTGACCAACATTAGCTGTTTGACCAAGTAAAAAAGCTAGTCTAGGTGTTTGGTAAAAGAGCCTTTTAGAAGAGCTTTTTGGGTCCAAAAAGCTAATTTGAAAAAGCTAATTCCATGAGCTTTTTGAAAGAACTTTTTGAAAAATTAGCTTTTTGTCTCACAACTTTATCAGAAACAACTAATTTTACCAAACAGTTTTTCCACAAACAGCTAATTCAAACGGCTAATACAAATAGCTAACAACTAATACAAACAGCTAACAACTCTTTGCCAAATAGAGCCCAATTTACAACAGTAAAAAATATCGACAAGAATCTTAATGAAGCCGCTGATGCTTTATTTCTCTGATTAAATTGATTAAAAAACAACTGATATGCTGCCCCATTTATAGGCTGCATAGAAACTAATAATTCATAAAATCTAGCCAGCTACCCACAACTCAACTAGTTAGCTAACCTTTAGCCTAAAGAATAGGAACAAATAACACACCTAAAAATAGGAAATAAATTAACAGAAAAGACTTGGTAAACATCAACCAGATACTTTGACTAAATCCTGAAATAAGGAAACTGAATTAACCCTTTGAAGCACTTTCAACACTCCACTTTGCTTCAAAGCTTGTCACTCCCATTTGAAGTCTGTTCATGCCTAGCCCACGGAAACGATTTTGTGAGAATGTCAGCAAATTGATTGCTTGTACTGTAGTAACTCAAAGTTACTTCACCAGCAGCAACCAACTTCTGAATAAAATGATAACGGATGTCTATGTGCTTTGTTCTCCTATGAAATGCTTTATTCTTTGTCATCGCAATTGTTGCATTGTTGTCACAGAAAACCTCAGTAGCTCCTCCTTGCATTTGAAGGAAATCAGCCAATAACCTCCGTAACCAAATAGCTTGACAAGCAGCTCCTGTAACAGCAACATATTTTGCTTATAACAAGGACAGAGCAATGACATCTTGCTTCTTTGAGCTCCATGAAATAGCACTAGAACCAAGGGAAAATATGGAGCCTGAAGTGCTCTTTTTGTCCTCCAAGCATCTTGCCTAATCACTATCAGAAAAGCCACCTCACTTGAATTTTGATACCTTAAAGTACCAAATCCCAAAGTCAATAGTTCTAGCTACATAATGAAGAATTCTCTTCGCTGCCCCAAGATGATGCAGTGAAGGATTGTGCATAAATCTTGACACTACACTCACAGAAAATGTGATGTCTGGTCTCGTATGGCACAAATAATTTAGACCACCAACAATGCTCCGAAATTGCTTTGCATTTGCCATGCTGATGCCATCATTAACTACAAGCTTTTCATACACACTCATGGGTGTGGGCATTGATTTGCAATGCAGCATGTTAAACCTCTTGAACAAATTAGTAACATACTTCTTTTGTGAGACAACAATTCCATCAGCACACTGGTTAACCTCAAGTCTAAGAAAATAATGTAGCAAACCCAAATTTGACTTATCAAACTTTCCCAACATGCTGACTTAAAGTCTTCAATGAGTGACTCACAAGAACCTATATAAATCATATCATCAACATAAAGGGATACGACAAGAAAATCAGAATTACCTTGCCTTTTGACATAAAGGGTTGGTCTATTTTCACTCCTTTCAAATCCGCTCTCTTGAAAATATGAGTCAATCTTGCTATACCATGCTCGCTGAGCTTGCTTCAGCCATATAAAACCTTTTTCAACCTATATTCTTTATCTTCCTCTCCTTTAGCAACATATCCTTCAGGTTGGGCCACATATACTTCCTCTTTCAATTCTCCATTCAACAACGTTGACATAACATCAAATTGGTAGCCTAGCCACTCAAGTTCTGCTGCTAGTGCCATAAACATTCTTACTGTTTCAAAGGAAGCCACAGGAGTAAGGATTCAAAATGCGGTTTTGGTCGTGATTTTGGTTTCGGTTGGGATACGCAAAATCGCTCTAATACGGCACGTTCCATATCGCAGCTATCGCGGTATGAAAACATAGTTTGCCCTAACTCTAAAACTTTTCCAATGTAGCCGTTTCGTCGCGGTTCGGCCACATTTTGAATCCATGCACAGGAGAGAATGTTTCATCAGAATCCACACCTTCTTGCTGCGCATATCCTTTTGCAACCAAACGACTTTGAACTTCTGAATTTTACCATCAGCATGGTACTTAGTGTGGTACACCCATTTCAAGCCAATAACTTTTTTTCTTCTGGCAACTTTACCAAATCCCAAGTATCATTCTTCTTAATAGCTTGCAACTCCTCATCCATAGCCATACGCCACTCAGCCTCATTTATAACTTCATCAAAGCTAATAGGATTTTTAACAAGTAGGACAAAAGTGCAGGATTGGGGATTTGGCTTCCTGATTCTTGTTGATCTTCTGAGTGAGGAGTAGCTGAAGTCTCTTTTACGTCTGAAGAAGAGCTTCTACTTGGGGATGATGTGGGAGAACTCTCAGGTGAACTTGGAGGAGACGACCTTGCAGGACTGCTTGCAGGTGTTGGTTCAGGTGGTGGAACTGAAGAAATGTTCATAGGAATACCTTGCTGAGCTGCTCTTCTGCCCAATCCCAGCTTGCTGCTTCATTGAGCACTACATCTCTAGCACTACATCTCTGCTAATGGTTAACTTGCCCACTAGCAGAGTTATACAATTTATATGCTTTGGATTCGGAAGAATAACCAACGAAAATGTATTTCTCATATTTGTTGTCAAATTTTCGAGAATAAGTTTTAACCAAAGTATATGCTGTACAACCAAAAACTTCTAAGTGTCTCACCATTGGTCTTCTACTAGTCTGGGCTTGATATGGTGTCTGATCACGAACTGCCCTAGTATGAGACAGATTAAAGATGTATAATGCCGTCACTACAACTTCTGCCCAAAAACAAGTTGGAAGTTCTTTTGCTTGTTACATACTTCTGGCCATCTCTACTACAGTTCGATTCGATTCTTCCTCTCAGCTACACTGTTCTGTTCTCATTGTTCTGCTCTGGCGTATAAGGTGCTGAGAGCTCCCTGCAAATTTCATTTTCTTCACAAAAAATATTAAAGTCAGTGGATACAAATTCACCTCTTTTCTTTGTTCAAAGAGTCTTTATTGACAGTTCACTTTGCTTTTCCACTAAAGTTTTGAACTTCTTAAACGAGCCAAAGGCTTCAGACTTGTTCTCCAAGAAGTAAAACCAACTCATACGACTAAAATCATCGGTAAACAGGAGTAAACTGTCAACTTCCACCAAGAGACTTTGTACTTATAGGTCCATACAAATCTGCATGCACTAATTCAAGACATTTGGAGACCCTCCAAGCCTTTCTTACAGGAAAGGTTTTTTGCTTTGTTTCCCATAAACACAATTTTCACAAAATCCAAGATTATCAAGCTTCGGTAGTCCAAAAACCATCTCCTTTCGACTTAGCAATTTCTTCACATTAATATCCAGGTGCCTATAGTGTAAATGACATAATCTAGTCTCATTGTTAGAGTCTGCACTAGTCATCAAAGCACACCTCTCAACCATATAAACTTTTAGTGGAAACATTTTATTGTTAGTCATGGGGACTTTAGTGACCAAAGGCTTTATCTCTAATAACACAATGCCCATCATCAAACTTAAGAGAGTATCCACTAATCATTAGTTGTCTGACACTAAGTAGATTATGGGAGACTAGGGGCAAGCAGTCCATCATCTAAAGCCTTAGCATTACCTTTACTGGTTGTGACGCTAATAGTACCTTAGCCGTGCACCTGAATTTTTTGGTTGTCTCCTAGTATCACCTCTGATTTCTTGGACTCATCAAGCTCCCTAACAATGACCTTGTTCCAGATATGTGATTGGAACACCCATTGTTCAAAAACCAAACATCATTAGGCTTTTCATCTTTAGAAAAAAAAAAAAAAACATCCATAAAAAGCTTATTGTTAGAAAACTAGCTTGGTTGGGCTCATCCTTTTGCTTTTGCCAACCATATGCTTCTTTGTGGCGTGGTTTTTACAATAATGCAGTGAAAGTTTTTGTTCTGCTTCTGTTCATGAAAACCACCTCTGCCTCGGCTTCCTCCTTGACCTTTTGCACGTCCTCTGCCACGAAATCCACCTCTGCCATGGCCACAGTGAGAATATTCTGATGTCTCCCCTTTCACTTGAAAAGTTTTTTCTTCAACCTTTTCTAAGGACCTACTAACTCTGGCTTCTTGGGCTTGTAAGGAATTCATTAATTCATCAAAGGTGTTTGCAGACAAGTCTTTAGACTCTTCTATTGCAGCAACAATGTAGTCAAAGTTTGCTGTTAAACTTCTCAGTACCTTGCTCCCAACAGTTTGGTTACTAATATCTTCACCATATGTTTTCATTTAACTAACAATGGCAGACACTCTAGACAAAGACTCTTGTACAGACTTTGTCTTTCATCGCCAAAGTCTCAAATTCACGACGAAGTGTCTGTAGTTTCACAGTAATTTCCTTTTTGTCACTCAAAAATTCTTGCTTCAAAATTTTCCACTCCTCATTCGAAAAAAATTTCATCATCCAATCCTGATTGAATGAGAAACAAGGCCTTCGCATCTTTCTTACGAGTCTCACGCAATTGTTAGTTGGGTTGAGTCGGTGTCTGATTAGGCTCAGTGTACCCATTCTCCACCAACTCCCACAGCTCTTGAGATCCAAACATGGTCTTCATCTTAAGACTCCGAAGGTGATACTTTTCCCCTTTGAACATAAGAATAAGGGGCTGGCTTGAAGAATTGGTGCTGTCGTTGGCCATGAATTCCTCTCAAATGTGTTTGCCTCACAGTCACCTTTGTTTCTCTCTCAAGCACTCAAAAAAAAGAGTCTTTCACTCAGTTGCACGAGAGACCAAATTTGGCTCTGATACCAATTTTATTGAGAAAAAACAGGAGAAAAACTAATTCACAATAGTAAAAATATTGAGAAGAATCTTAATAAAGCTGCTGATGCTTTATTTCTCTGATTAAATTGATTAAAAAACAACTGATATGCTGCCCCATTAGTAGGCTGCATAGAAACTAATAATTCATAAAATCTAGCCAAATAACCACAACTCAACTAGTTAACTAACCTTTTTAGTCTAAAGAATAGGAAAAAATAGGAAACAAATTAACAGAAAAGACTTGGTAAACATCAACCGGATACTTTGATTAAATGCTGAAAATAAGGAAACTGAATTAACCCTTTGAAGCACTTTCAACAAGAATTTATGTCCCCTTAATTAGTGTATTTTACTTGTTTAGTGGCAATAATCTCTTCGGAATTGTCTGGGCTTGCTCTGTGGACTTCAATTTTTTACTACTTTTTGAATGTTTCTTTAATTCATTTCAATAACAACTAACATGCTGTTGATTAATTTATTGTGCAGCAAATTTTTGTAGTGGTGAATAAGTTGACTTTCATAGAACTATAACTCTATCAAATATGCTCATGCTGAGTGTCAATGTGTCATTGAATTCTCCAGTGGGTCTGAAGGAGAAATGTTCCGTTTCATCTAGAGATTTCTGCTGCCATTATCTGTGTCCTTGTTTTACCCAAGTACAATACTGACACTCTGTCAATCGCATCAATTTGATATCGTGATGCTTGCAGGATCGCATAAGGTTTCTTCTCTGTGATTATTGTGAATTGCCAAGCACACACAAATATGATAGAATAATCTCTTGGTGAGACCCTCCTACTGGCAGGACTCGGCTAACTGCTTTTCTGATCAATGATCATTGTCCTCATTTCTGATGTTTCTATTGCTGAATCAGTGAGATGCTAGAGCAAATGGGGGATGAATACTATGAGAAATTTTTTCGACAGTGCGAGTCTGTTTTGGGAGAAAATGGAATCCTAGTCATTCAGGTAACAAGTTGAGGAAGGGTACCTCCGGCTTCAGGAGCCATTAGCTTTTTTCCCCCCTTTAAATTATGAAAAAAAAGATCATGTTTGCAAAGCTGTGTCTGAATTTGCCAGTGGTGCTACCTATATCTTAACCTCCGGAAATCTGTACCAGTCTTCTCATCATAAGATTATGTCAATTCATATCATGATAGGACATGTTCGGCTGAAGGTTTTGACACTGTGCCATTTTATATTCACTGGTTGTAGATAATGTGGGAGGGCAGGTACGTCTGATGTAGTTAATTTTGCCTGATGACTTTTGCTGTGAATGCTTCCTTCTCAGACCATATCAATACCAGATCAACGTTATGGCGCGCATATAAGAAGCTCAGATTTTATGAAGGAGTACATCTTCCCAGGTGGATGTCTACCTTCATTAAAGAGAATAACATCAGCAATGGCTGCTGCATCTAGACTTTGGTAAATTGATCAAGAAATGAAACTACATCGTCAACTGCTCAAATACTCTTACTACTATAGAAATGCTCAAAGTGTATTATTTGGAGCGTGGAGCATGTGGAGAATATTGGAGGACATTGTAGTCGAACCCTAGGATTCTGGAGGAAAAAATTTCTTGAGAACCAAAGGTTAGACACAAATTCACATTATCTTCCACACAAGGATGTAGTTTGTGCTAGAATTACTGTCGTGGGAAGATTCTTGAATACTTGTAACTGAATATCTTAGCTTTGCAGGAAGGCAACAAAAAGGTCATCCGAATTTCGTGGTTAATCTATTTAGATGGGAAATGGTCTTGATTGAAAGTTGTGACGTCCTAAGAATAGATTTGTTACGATTATTGTCATTGATTTTTGACCCTACCACTATGATCACCTTCCTCTGTCCTATTTCAGTATTTCCCATTGATGGGAACTTTGTAAACATATGCCGGAGTTACAAAAGTGGGGTTGTCCCACATTGGCAATTTAGAGACCTTCGACATGTCTATGAGCTAAGAGTTACTGTGCTGCTTGCCAATTGGTTTTGGATTGAAGCCTCATTGAGCTTGTATGCATGACTTGTTTGTTAAAGGCCCAATTTATGTAAAATTTGACCCCCTCTTTAAACCCTCTTAGAAAGGTAGGATTGTGCACATCTTAACCTCTGCAAAACCTTCAGCGGCAGGATCTTCCTGTATGTTATATTATAGTCTTGCTAAGGATTTCTAGATTGACTGCTAATACACTGTTTCTCAAATACCAGAGAAATCCGTTTACTTGGCTTCGATGAGAAATTCCTGAGGGTGTGGGAATACTATTTTGACTACTGTGCTTCCGGATTCATGACTAGGACTACGGCGGATTACCAGGTAAGTTCTCGAGCCCCATGCCGCTGTTTGCACATTGGCGGCAACTTCAGATATGTTTCTGTTATCAGCAATAGGCTTAACTGCACTTCAATGGGTGGAGAGACTTTCATTTGTGAGGAACCTTTGACGTTGACGTGAGAAAATTAACCTCAAGATTGATCTTATTTGATGCAGATTGTTTTCTCGAGGAAGGCAAATCTTGTTGCATTCAGAGATCACTATGCAAGCATCCCTTCTGTTGATTCCTGTCTCTAAAATCTCACTAAATTTCTTACCGTCTAAACTCATGCCCTGGATCACTTAAACCCTGCATCCCTGATTATAGGGGAACTGAACTACTTG
>NCQV01074083.1:0-13147 GCA_002740545.1 Lophocereus schottii
AGCAAAGTGATTTTAAGAAAAGAAGAAAAGTTTCCTATGCAAGTTATGTGCTTTTCTTAAGAATGAGACTTCTGGTAAAGGTTAAGTGAATCATTTTCACGAAAAGAAAGAAAGATGCTTGTGCATATCATAAGAATGAAATCTAAGTAAAACATGCTAATGAAAGTAAGGCCTTATGAGCATGTTCATGCATACCCTATAATGAGATTTGACATGAGTGTGTGTCTTGTGCATATCATATTAATGAAATTGTAAGCAAGCATCACTCTGAAAAGAAATAACTTTACGTGCACATCCTTCGAATGAAGTTTCACGCATAGTTTAAACTAGAATGCTAAGTAGTTATATTATGAAAAAGAAAGATCCTTATGCTTAGCCTATAAAAGGAAGTTGCTATGTTTAGCCTATGAAATGAAGTTTCTATGCTTAGCCTTGTTGCTTATCTAAGTGTTTAACTGCCTCTTAGTAAAGATGTCTGATCATTTAGATTCCTGAAAATGTGTTTAAGTGCTTAAGTGAAGTTTATGGTTAGTAACATCTCCATAAGAATTCTTGTGAATGCCTAATATGATAGTAAAGTATGGGAACGTTATATATGACTAGTAAAGATATTATTGCCTGCAACCGTTTTGGTTTTTAAGGGGGTTAGGGGACACTCACTGAGCGTGTGGTTGCTTATCCCACTACTCCTTCCCCTTTTCCCCTGGTTTTCTTTACGATAGGAAGAAGTTGAGTCAGATAAGTCCAGAAGGAACCTATTCTTGCTTGCAAGGCATCGTATGTGCCTATTTGATGGGATCTTACGTGTTTAAAGAAGTCATCTAATGTATTTATAGTTTATGAAGGTCTGTAAATGATCATTGAAGTTCATGTAATGCATATGGTATAAAGGTCGCTCTGTATGGTTGTCTGAGCCAACCATCAAGTTAGTTAGATGTCCTCTTGGTTTAACTTAGCTATACCTTGGGATGTAAATCCCAATACTCCGGTTGTGTGTACCGTTGAGTTGTATCTTTTACTTTTTTTGTTTTAATTAACTACTTTGGTTGATGTACTCCGAGCGGGTGGCTCGTCGAGTTATGAACTCCGGCGTGCGGCCGTTGAGTTATGTTTTATATATTTATGCTTCTGTTAATTTATAGGGTCTTATTGTAAGACGTTTAGCCTAGAAACCGTCAGTTTTCAGGGGAAACTCTGTCCGTTTCATCCCAGAATTTAGGTAAGAAGTTAGAAAAATGTAACGCTTTCGACCCTAGGGGCCGGGGGTGTTACAGATACCAAATCTATAACACCCCAAATTAAACATGTTTCACTGTTTATATTCTCCCCAATAAATCACTCAATTGTAATCTGATAAATCCAATGATAGAGGCGTTACCGCTGTCCTAAAGGACAAGGCTTGAAGTATGTGTCCTGGAATAACATAATTAAGCATAACCTCAACCATACACACCCACATATGATCATCCATTCACAATCAAGTATTAAATGTAAGACTTATAAACCATAGTGAGATAACTCATCATGTACTCTACATCCTCATACATCGAAGAATTCAAAATACAGCTTTAAAGTGTGTATATACTGTATCACCGCTGATTCATATAGATTTCTTCACTCAACTTATTCTCTTTCGCTGCTTCGCTAACATGAGGGCAATTCTCTAAGCATTTGCCTAAAACAAAACATCAAAAAAAAATTCCGAACTGTGAGCCGAAGCTTAGCACATGCATTCCTGAATTGTTAAATGATCATTGAAACATTGATTAGGCCCAATTTGCAATTCATTTTAGGTTAGAATAGTGAATGAGGTGATGTAAAACTGCATTGCTAGTTATTATCTGATGGTGAACCCCTTGATATTGTTACGATCTATGGATAGGTGTACACCTGCCAAGCCAATCTAGGACCTGGCCTAAAACAGCGTGGGTAACTGAAGGGCAAATGCCCTATCGATGATAACTGATGGAGTCACTAATTAAATGATAAATCACTGTATAAACTGATTCATTGATGTACTTATCAAACATGATACTTTCATAAATGAACTCTGATTTCTAAAGATACAAGTAATAGACGTACATGAAGTCCTTAGAATGATATTTCACTTGATAATACTTATGCACAATGAAAATGGTAGACTAGGCCCCATTTCTATTTAAGAAATATAATTATAGGTAAATGTAGTTAGTAAACCATATTCATTGACATAATTCGTAATTTTAATAGAAATTGATTTATTTAAAAAGACTTCTACAATTCCAATAATTCAGTATAGGACAAGTTAAACCAAAATGAACTGATTTTAATTCAATATAAGACAAGTTAAACCAAAATGATACGAATAATAAGTCAGTTTGGGTTATTGAACTTGAATGACATCAAGCTGAAACAAAATTGACCAAATTGGAAAAGTTGAGGTGATAATGAAATGATTTTAATTGATATAAATGAAATATGGGTTTCTGATATTTCTGAAACGGATAATGGAAAGTGTGATGCTTCTGAAATGGATAATAGAACGGTTAATGCCTCTGAAATGGATAGTAGAAGGGTCAATGCCATGTGCGGTGTTGTGAGGTTCATAAAAAGCTCCAATAACCTCAGTTGATCCGGTAGACACTAATTTGAGTCATTACTGTGCTCACTTCTAAAATTTCATTTTCATGCTCACTTAACTCAGTTTGCAAACCCAAGTAAGCTCCTATACATAATCACACTTGTTGAACTCATTACACCTTGTAATTTTCTTGCAATACCCATACATATATAGAAACTTCTGAAAATATTTTCAAATGACACGATTTCTGTGTTCACTCATGTTACCGTTTGATGGTCTGCGTTAGAAAATCCATATCTTTCACTCCTGACCTCCAAATAAGATGTAAAACCCCAATATGAAAACCTCATAATGTCCACTAAAATGTTTATTTAGGACACAAAGCATGGTTCACGTAGTAGGGTAAATAATATTAGGGTACAATATAGATGTGCACAATTTCAGTTCAATCTACACAGTCGTAGCAAAATGACCATAGCATTTTCCACAGAATTCGGATTAAGGTGATTCAATAAGAATTTGAAAGATAACTCATTGATCTATCCACATACCAAAAATCACCATTTTTTGATGAGCCAATCAATACCAGTTTTTTTGTAAAGTCCACTGTTCAAAACTACTCCTACTTTCGATGTATTATGCGCAGTATTCAGTAAATTAGCCATAACTTTGTCTACACAACTTGGAATTAAGTAATTCTAGAGCCCATTGAAAGCTAGGTCATTGAGGTATCTTCACAACAAAAATAATAATTTTCCCATGTCCCATGAAATACCAGTTTATTTATAAACAGACCCCTATTTTGGGTCTGTTTCCCAGCCCTAAATCACCTAGTTTCATCTTTTCTTCATCTAACCACCCACTAAAATCACTCTTTAATTCATCCAAAACCACACCGACATTGCCATAGTCATTTAATAAGGATTACAAAATCAAATACAAAATAATCCAAATCCATCACTTCAAACTTAAACTAGCATAATCATGAACAATCTCAACTGCCACATATTTTTATGCTTAATCAACACTTAGGCATTTCAAAGATAGCTCTTATTCTTATCAAAATGGCATGATCAACAATAAAAACCAACAAAAACAAGATTGAGAATCAAAAATCAGCATGATAGGGATTGGAGTTTACTCACTTGATGCTTGAAAAAGGAGGTGTGAATGATGTTTGATGCTTGAGCGGGTGTGGGGGATGGTTGGTGACTGATCTGCTGGTGGGCTGGTGGCTGTCTTGGTGGATGACTGGCGGCAGAAAGGAGGCCGAAACTAGGCTGGCCGTGGGGGCTGTGGAGGAAAGAGGAAGGAGAAGACTAGCTTTGCTTTACTTGGTTGAGAATGATTTTGATTGTATCTTAATTCACTTGATTGATTTTATACCTAGCAAAGATAACCTAAGCCAACGGAAATTAAACACATGCAATGGTGCATAGCCAAGTAAAATGGAGTAATAACTTGTCGGGCCGGAATTGGGCCTAAATGAGCTTGAGCCCGAAAAATATACGTTATGCAATTGAAATTGTTTTGTAGCTCAGAATTAAATTTTTCTGATGTTATGAAATATAATTTCTTTTTTTAATCATAATTATCGCGGCCTACTATCGATTTCCCGAAACTTTTCGGTAAATGAACTCGAATTGCAAAGTGGAGCCCAAAATGAATTTTCCCAACCAGGATGATTAAATGAGATAAATAAATCTGAAAAATTAATAATATGGCTTAATTAAATAAATAAACACGATTTAGGGTCGGGCTATTACAATCATAATATATTTGCCAACGCGTAAATCAACTTCATAAATAACATAAAAGCTTCTTATAAACGTAATATGTTCACTAAATCATAAAACGACTTAGTTGCTGACTTAAATGCCTCGTACAAATGTAATAGGGTTGTTAAATCATAGAACGACTTCGTTTTCAACTTAGAAGCTTCGTATAGACGTATTAAGTTTACTAAATCGAAAGACGACTTCGTTTTCAACTTAGAAGTTTGCTATAAATGTATTAAGTTTATTAAATCGTAAAACGACTTTGTTTTCAACTTAGAAGCTTCATGTAAATGTAATAAGGTAGCTAAATCGTAAAACGACTTCGTTTTCAGCTTAAAAGCTTCGTATGAACGTATTAAGTTTCCTGAATCATAAAACGACTTTGTTTTCAACTTAGAAGCTTCATATTATTGTAAAACGATTACTAACTCATAATACGACTTCACTTTTTAGCTTAAAAGCTTGTTTTAAACATAATGCATTTGCTAAATCATAGATCCAAACTCATTTGAGACATAACGTGCTTAGTTAACATTTAATTCAAACCAAGTTCGAAATTGAAGCCTATTTGAGACTTAAATACTTAGTTAGCAAAAAAAGCAAGCTAGATTCGTTTGAAAATTCCTTTTTAACTCAAAGAGAGGTGCTTAAGCGAATTAAGACCTTCGATCGCTATCAAGCTCATTATGATTTGAAACTTAACTCAAAATGCTTAGTTAGCGTGTAACTCAAATTAGATTCGTAATAAAACTTTAGTTGCCATTCTATAGCTCGTTTCAGTTCCTTTTGAAACTCAAGATTGGTGTATAAACAAACTAAAGGCTTAAAACATTTTCAAACTTGCTACTATTCAAAAACTTAAAGTACTCGGCTCGTTTTTAAGGCAATTGAAGATTTCTTTTCATATTTTCAACACAAATGCTTCTTAAAGTCATTATGGACTTACTAGCTTTGTAATCGAAACTCAATAGAAACTTAAGTAAGCAAATAACATGCAAATAAGCTAAGCTTCATAATTAACACCTTAAGGTGTTCTTTTTCGGGTCGTTTAAATTCCTTTGAACACGAGGAGAGGTCATAACCAAATCAATGCCTTAAAACCTTTTTTGAACTCACTTTTAGTTTGCTTTTCAACTTGCTAAACCTATCGACCATTCGGTCGAGTTATTAACTGAGCAGTTCGATAGTTTTGGACTTTTTTACACTTTAGACGTCTTAACATGCGAATAAACAACCAACAAACGTAAAAGTATTTTCAAACGTGTAAAACAAACTTTCTAAATGACCTTTTTTTTTAAAGACGTCTAAAGTTTCAAGAATCAATCACATAACGTCATGTAGCATATCGGGAAAAAAGGGTTCACACATAGCACATTCATACACTTCATATCATAACTCATTAAGCCACACATAGTCTCGCAATCCGCACGATTGCGACAATTCACAACCCTATCTCACTCCTCACACAGCATCAACAACAAGAACCCTAAACCACTCAATAGTTCCCCCTCAAATCATCCAACTACCAACCTCGATTCAATATTGACAATTACAAACCAACAATATACAAAATGATCATACATAGGTATAATATTCATACTTACTAGCCAACTTAGAATTTAACATCCTAAACTAATGCAAATAGAAAATTCACGCGGTATTTACTTTCTTTTTCACAAACCAATATCTATATGCGTAGTATTTTGTTGTAATTATCAAGAATAAACCATTAACATGCTCAAACTAATTTTGCCATAGCTTTTAGACATAATTCAGTTTACAGCGCAATCACTTCAACTACCCAACTAACACCCCATAGTCCTTCAAATGTGACAACTGATGCTACAATAGTCCACTATCAACATCTATTTACTTTCAAATCCTCAATTTAATCGGTCCATCCAACCATGCATTTACTCAACATGCGATTAACCAAAATCAGTACCATGCTTGAAATTTCTCAATATCGATTCTAATTTACCCAAACTAACTACGAATCTCATAATTGATATACGCTAGCTAATTGATTGAAAATAGTAATAATTTAGGAGCAAAGGAGCCCTCACCTTGAACCAAAGTTAGAGGCTCGCTTCACGGTTGCGGGCCCGACTTTAGGGGCTCAAATAACTCCACTTTTTCGGCATTCACTTACCTACGCTCGAACATGACAAAATCACGCCCCAAGATTCAAAAAACTCGAACCCTAAAACAAACACAAACTCACATACTGATTGAGATTGAATTGGGTGTTTTAGGAGGTGATTTCCACTCTAGTTTATAGGAAATTAAAGCAACTAAGACTTGAAGTGCATGGCCATACCTAAGGCATGCTTTCGAGCTTCAATTCAGTGCCCTAAACCTCCCGTAAACGTGGTAAGAAGCTCGAAAATCGACCCAGATTCGCATGAATTGATCCTAGCTTGTAGGGCGGTCAAATGGATGGGGTTTTGCAGCTGTGGGTGGCGAAACGCAGCTCCCAATTTGAGCTTTGGAGTCACGTTAATGGAGGAGGAGAGGAGGAGGAGGAAGACTGGCAGCAGGTGAGAGGAGAGAGAGTGTCAAGGGGGGCGTCGCGTGCTGGAGGAAGAAAACTAGGGGCCAGGCGCAATGACGGTAATACCCGTCCTTTCTCTCTCTTTTTTTTATTCAAGCTCGCTTGATAAATAACACCGCTGGTGCAATCTCGTACTTCATACCCTAAACTCAATTGATAACACGACCTTCCATCGATTACTCATTCCGAAATACATCTAGGTTCGATTTAACAACATCGAACTACTTCTAAGGTTGACAACCAAATCATATTCGGATTCGTACTTGAATTAGTACTCGCTAATAACCGTTAATTGTGCTTATTAAAAATCATTGAATCATTTTCAAAACTAATAACAATAATATTATAACTGGCGACAAATATATTCTTTTTAACAAAATCAACACTCACATAGGCACTTAGAAAATAATTTTAGCTCGTATCGCTAATAAAATACGATTTTTATAATGTAAAAAGGCATCACGAATAACTCGACAGAATATAAAGTATGTGGGTCTTACACTCTCCCACCTTGAAAGAATTTCATCCTTGAAATTACTTACTTGGAGGAATTAGTGGGTGTACTTCATCCGCATCTCTTTCACAATCCAAGTCACTTTACACTTAGTTATTCATTCTGCCTTCACCATAGCATCCCATCCTTGGATTCCTACTCGAGCCAAATCATCAGGGAGCACTCTTCCTCGCACCATAACAAGTCAATCTCAACAAGTATGATCGGTATAGCAAATAGTTTTTAAGGAAGAGGTTATGAAATGTTGTATACGCATCTCATGAGGTCTACTAACAAGTTCCTTTGCAATTCAAGAACGACAAGAGGACGAGCAGTGCTAGAATGATGGGATGGGGGCATAAAGTTGGTTGTCAAGAGAACACCTGACCTTGTGTTGGCAGGTTCCTAAGTCTCTTTTCCCTTCTAGTTAAGCATCCGACTGCCAGTTTGTGGCTTTTGGTTGCTTTTACTGCCCCCTAAGGGAGTACCAATGGTTAGGCAATCTCGTTGTGCCACTGGCTTAATTCCCGTTCCGCATCTCTTAGTGTGGCCTTGACCATTCCATGTGACCCTTGGGAGGTTTTGTGACCCATATCACCACATTCAAAACATGAGGCCATAAAGCTTCTGCATGGGCCAGGCTACTGACGTCCACACTGGCCATAGGTTTTCCTTGGTTTCGATAGGATGGCTTGCTTTCTCTTATCCTGTTTTATCTCAGATTTCAACCTTCTAGAGTTTCTGCTTCCTTGGGAATTGCATTCTCCAGGGCCAATTTCCCTCTTTGCTCGGCCTTTTTCTTTGGTTTCAATCTTAGTCTTATCTATGATGCGAGCTACTTTCACAGCCCTCTGGTACATTTCTTGAAAGTTGGTATATGCGTACCCTACTATTATCTACTTTATTTCTCCTTTTAATCCCTGTTTGAAGTGGTTCATTCTCATTTCTTCAGTGACCATCTTATTTAGAGCAAATCGGCTCAGCTCATTGAACTTCACCGCACATTCCATCACGCTCATTTTTCCTTGTTTCAAGCATAAAAACTCCTGTTCCTTAACCCTTCTTATGTCTCAAGGGTAATATTGAGCGTCTATTAAGGCTTTCAGTTGGTTCCAGGTTAACATAGGTTCACCTACACTAGGTTTCACTATCCCCCACCAGAATTCAGCTTCTTTTTCAAATTGGTAAGCAGCTAGGTGCACCTTGAACCTTTCTAGGCACTCCATGATCGCAAATAAGTTTTCTAGTCTCCAAAGCCACTCCTCATATACCATAAGGTTAGCTCCACCTTCAAATTTGGGAGGCTTAAACTTATTAAATTGACATATCATCTCCATGGCAGTTGGTTCTGGTATGATTTCGCATCGNNNNGGCATCTGTCACACGATTACACGAGGAATCACTTAGTTCTAATTTCAACTAGGGTAGACTTCCTTGGCTAATGAAATGATTCGTAAATGGCGAGAGGTGTTATGTATAGCCTCAAGTCTAGCTCAGTTTAACCTTCATATAGTCATATGTGCATATCACATCTTCTTCAAAGAAAATACACGAGCATGCTTACATGAACTAGTGAATCCACAACACTTGGTCAGCACCGACTACACTTACTTCGTTGAACACTGATAGCGTGACTTAGGAGTCATGGGAGATCTCAACATCCTAGTACTTCACAATTTAAGGAAAATAAACTAAAAGGGTTTACATTCAACTGATTGACATACAACATTTACCACAGCATTTCATCCTACATGTCATTTGTGAACTCATCTGAGACTATCGAAAAAGGGTTTAAAGCTAATCCTTGATATAACCTAATATCAACAAGGAGGTCCTTTAGGTTTCTTCCCAGCATCCCAATCCACAGTCTTCACTCTTTCATACATATCTTTAATAAACATAACAAAAAGGTACATAATTCTTTCTTCAATAATTCCAACGTACTTCTCAAAGCACCTTATCACAAGTCTTCTCAATATAAATGAACTCCATATGCAAATCCTTTTCTTTTACCCCTCTACAAATTCATAAGTTATCTCATAAAATTCACCGCTTATGTAGTTGATCTTCTTGCAATGAAACCAAACTGTTTCATAAAAATTAGAGTCCCCCTCCTCAATCTTCTCCCCATCATCCATTACATGCCAGAATATAATCGCATTCCATGTACCCAACCAGAGTGGTAGATAAACACGGTCGATGATGAGGAAAACTATCCTACACTACCACTGAGATGGTAAGCAAAGAACAGGCATATACATACATATTATAAATCATACACTTGTTAACACAAGTAATATCAAGCAAGACACGATCACATAGGCACATAAGTCAAGTATCTTCACAAAGCACATGCTTGTTATGCTATCTAAATGCATAATGCAAACCTATAGCTCTAATACCACCTAATGTAATGCCCCCAACCTAAGGAGAGTCACACCGCCAGGACTTCCTAGAAGGAAATCCTTAAGGCTCTTGAAGATTGAGGGCTTGGATTAGCATTTAGATAGTCATTCTGGAACAAAACTACAAGAGTTTCTTTTATTTTAGCAACATTTGAGGGTCTTAGCTCAGCTAAGGGTAACTGTAAACTGGGGATAGGGTGTAAGATTAGCTAAATTAACCCAAGTTCACTACCTCGGGCAACTCGCCTGGATTACCAATGATCAAACAACTAAGATCAGGGTTGGAATGCCACATATACAGGCATAGAGCCGGCTACATGCTTTCACATACAACAATAACTTAAAAATTTACAAGGTGGTAGACATCAGACACTTTGCAAAGTTGGCAGGGACTTCTGAAGGGTCAGCATCAAAACAACTTCAAGGATCTCTTATACCTACTCAAATTGAACCTGGGAAAAAGGGGAATAATAAAGTGAACCTGGGAAAAAGAGGAATAATAAAGGGATGAGCAACCACACACTCAGTGAGAATTCCGTAACTCCTTAAAACCCAAAACAGTTGCATGCAATAATACTAATAATAGCCACATATCACGCATTCATACTTTACTATCATATTAGGCAATCATAATCCCCAAGGAAAGATCATCCCAATTAAAACCTCATTCTAACCACTCAATTCAGTTCTAGGCCCTCAATGACCAGACTTCCCCACTAGCAGGCATTCAGGCATATAAACATGTAGGCAACAAGGATTGAATATAAAGGCATTCAAACTCACTTTTGAAGACATAGTGACTCTCGATAAATACCAAGAATGGTTTATAATCCACACAAACTCCTTTAAAGCTTAGAATTCTTTCTAAAAGTTCTCGAAACATCTAAGCTGGTAAGAAAGATTTGGCAAGAAACACTCTTTCAACTAATATGCACATTGAAAAGCTTGAATGTATGATGTATTACTAGAATGTAACTAAACTTCATTTGCAATTTCATTTAAACCAACACATTCATAAAATATATGCAGGTTACGCACATTTGAAAGCTTTCTTCTTTTATTAAAAACGCTTTACTTGGCCTCTTGAGGCTCGTATCCCTTTAAAAGAACTTCTTTTATTTTCTGAATTGTTTAGAATGGCAAAAAGCCAAATCTCCTTTTTATCAGGAACTTACTTACAATATAAAAAAACATCTTATTGTGCTGGCTAGGGGAGGTCAACACCGCCTTAAGTGAGATCATCTCTCTTAATCTACGTTATCCCCGGGGTATACGTACTTAACTTTTGGCTAAAATGCGTCTCAGCAAATAAACTCAAACTTCGATATTGTCCTCCATGGGGCAACAGCTCACACCAAGATAATCATATCTTGAGTCCAGTCCCCCTCAAGGTTTTCTTATGCGTCACACATTATAACTTATCAGGGGAACAGCTCACACCAAGATAATTCATGTCTTGAGTCCAGTTCCCTGGAACAGCTCACACCAAGATAATTCATATCTTGAGTCCAGCTCCTAATATTTCTTTAGGGGAAATAGCTCATGCCATCTTTGCGTCCAGTTTTCAGCAACAGCTTACACCAAGATAATTCATATCTTGAGTCCAATTCCTAACCCTGGCCAATTACCTAGCATTTTCATAGCCTTTAAAAACGTATTTCATTTCTCTTCTTCAATTGCTGACTGCCCTAAAAACTTACCTTTTCACAAAACGATCATAACCTTACTAAATGCTTATAGTTCATTCATTTTTGACTTAAAAACTTCTTTTAAGCGCTATCTCCTAAATTGACTTCGTAAATAGCTTAAAAGCTTCTCACAATCGTAATAAGTTTGCTAACGTGTAAATCAACTTCGTAAATAACTTGAAAGCTTCTTATAAACGTAAAATGTTTATTAATCATAATAAGAGTGCAGGAGAACATCCACATTTCCAATATCATCCTTCATATAGGAAGTTACAGATGAATCACTTGATGTTTGCAGACGATGTGATTATCTTCAGCAAAGCTTATGTGTCCACCTTGCATATAATTAAGAATACTATAGACAAGTTCCATAAAGTAGCAGGTTTGCAAGCCAACCAAGCTAAATCCCAGTTGGTATGTGGAGGATGTAATTCAACATTACAGCAGCAATGCCTGGAGATCACAGGATATCATGAGGGGGTTCTGCCTATGAGATATTTAGGGATGCCAATCACAGCAAACAAACTCAGCAAACTTGAGTGCAGAACGCTGCATGATAAGATTATGAGGAAGATAAGATATTGGTCCATAAGAAGTATCTCGTTTGTAGGAAGAGCACAACTTCTCAATTCAGTTATCTTTGGTATGTATAGCTTATGGGCATCCATTTTCATTCTTCCATAATCGGTGACTGACCAGGTGAATAAACTTTGTAGAAATTATCTATGTGGGGGACTGCAGATTTTTAAAGACCACCATCCATCTCATGGGCCACATTTTGCACACTTAAAAAATTTGGAGGGATAGGTTAAAGAACCTAAGTGCATGCAACAAGGCCAATACTGCTAAACTGTTATGGTACATTGCACTTAAAAAGGATATGCTTTAGGTTAAATGCGTTCATGGGAAATATCTAAAGCAGAAGGATTGGTGGGACAACTTCCCCTCACATGATTGTAGTTGGTACTGGAAAAAGCTAGTAGCAACCAAGGAGCTATTTAAAGAAGTTGTTTTTAAGAGAGCAATCTGGACATGGCAAAGGGACCAAGCTTATACTGTCAAAGCTGGTTACACTTGGTTAATGGGAAGGCCCCAGTACAAGGACTGGAGCAGAGCCATATGGGCTAGAGCTATGACTCCCAGACGTGTTTTCATCATGTGGATTTTTATGCACCATAAACTTCCAACCAAAAGTTCACAGATAAAATTTAAGATCAGGACTGTGCACTATGCAATGAAGTAGAGAAGGATATTGACCACCTGTTTTTCCAATGTAAATGGGCCAATGAATACTAGCAGTCCATTTGTAATTGGTGGCCAGCAGCAGTAGATACATCAAATGACGAGAGGTTTACATTCTCCATGTTGAAGATCAGAGGGGGCAAGGAGGGAGAAGTAAGTCACATATGCCATTGCAGTAGCAGCCGTTTATTTCATATAGAGAGCAAGAAATGAGCATATCTTCTCTAATCACATGACACTGGTACCGACTCAAGTAAAGCTAACAAAAGAACACATTATACAGAGGATCCTGATTCTCAACAGAATAACAGGGAAATACGAAACTTATAGGATAAAAGGAATGGGCCACCCCTGTACGTACAGTCAGCCTAGGTTTTTTAGTGCCATTCATCATTTCACATATATATGTATATGTATATATATATAT
>NCQV01074089.1:0-10233 GCA_002740545.1 Lophocereus schottii
CTTTGCATTGCTAGAGTTCAGGAACATGCCTTAAAATCAACTGTCGAGATGGTGTTCTTGACTTAATATAGAATCAGCAAGTTAAACTTGTTTTGAAGACTTGTTCTCACATGTAGCAAACCAGTTAATACAATAAAGATCACAAACACCAGTTAGGCCTGTTTGGAGATCGTGTTTGGAGCAACATTAGTTGGACAAATTTTTACACTTGGATTTGTCATCATCAAAACTAAATATAATAACTCAACAGTTAGTGTTGCTTGCCTTAATCTAGGTCAAGAAGTAAGTAAATATCATTTTGACTATCAGGGGACTATATTTCAATCTGCCTATGTTTCAAAACCTACCTAGTGGACCTGTATGGCTTGTTAACTAGTCTAATTTAGAGCAACTCACCCAAGCATCTTTATTTTCTAGTTTTATTTGACCACCAAGTAGTGAAAAAAAACACATAAAACGAATGTTGATACCAGCCAAACAAGCCTTATTCAAACAGCAAAGCTAGTTTAATGCTCCAAGCGATGTCAGAAGTTCATCTAGCCAGCCTAACATGGCTACTTTACAACCAAATTTTACAAGGGCAGCTAAGACGAAACTAGCCAATACTTCCTGGTTAAGAGGACAATCTAAATCAAGTTTTCACAATTAACTCTTCCATTTCAGGAAGATCATCATGTAGCTAATGGTACTAGTTGTCTTGTAAGTAACTTTATATACAAAGTGATATAATATTATGTATCAAACCTATACCAACTTGCACATTCATGAATTTTTTACATGAAAAGTTTTTTTTTAAGAAACAAAATTCTCCTTTAGAGAGGCAAAAAGACAAATTTTGATTTATCTCGCGTCAAATAAATCATATTATGTTCTTTTATAACAGTCGAACACAGCAATTAATTAATTATAGAACACATCATAAATGTTTATTCAAATTATGAATTGATTGCATACTAACTGTTAAATACTTGCCATGTTCTCCTTTTTGCCATATTTTAGTTGTTTTCTTTTTTTTTCCCCTTCTTTCTATTTTAACCAGAGATTTCATTGCTATTGACAGGTGGTGCCTCTAGCACTATGGGAGCAGTCATAATGAGTGCTCCATTCTACCATCTGGCCTCAACCTCATTCAACATGACATTCTTAGGCAACCTAAAGTAGCAAATTAACTTCCCAATGCTCCTTGCAAAATGAATGCAGCTTGTCACTCTTCTCTTCATGTCGTTTTCTTCTCTCTTTGCTTATGCTTTCTTATAAGTTCCACTCAGACCTTCACCTCTTCTTTGTTAACTTTAGGAACACCAACTTTGATAATGTGTGCATATAGGGCGCCTTTTTGAGTCAACCCTTGTGCTTTCACACTGGAATGTCTTCCGCACTAAATTGGGCACATGCTAAGGATAGAGCTAAGAACATCCCTTAAAGGGATTCTAATTGTCAAGTGGCTGAAGACATTTGCTTTTTCAAGTGCCAAAGAAGCTTGGAACATGTAACATGCCTGGAAGATCACATTGGTAAGTATGATTGCTTAGCTTCTTTGATTTGGGACAGAAGTAATTCAAAAGTAATTTAGAGATACATTTGGAAGTGCTTTAGGGCATATACGTTTTCAACTGCCTTTTGACATTCTTCTAAAGCTTCAAGCTCCAAGGTAGTCGATAAATTTTCTTGTTGATAAGGTTTCAGCAGTTTCATATGAACATATTCTTCTTCTCTCCCTTTGAAGCATAAGGTATATGATTGGTAAATATCCAAGTTTCAATCAAAGTTATTCAGAAAAACTAGAATAAAGTAGTAGCTCAATCAAGGATCAGGCTGAACCGTATTTTATATACCCCCCAAAAAAAGAAAAAGTAACATGATTAATTAGTTGAAACAACAATACAAATACTCAAAGTTAAGAGAATAAAAACCCAAGGAGGAATAGTGGGCAGTGCCGCAACTTAGAAAGAGCATAGACAAAATCACAAACCCTAGGAACATTAGATAGCAAAATCAAACTGTACAAACTAACCAATACGGCAGGCTAGAAAAGGAACTAGCTGCTTCCAAAGAATGACTCTAGAGTTGCATGGCATATCAAGGGATATTCAATTTAAATATGATTTTAGAACCCAAATATATATATGCTTTTTGTTTAAATCATCCAAATATACTTTTTTCTTACTGACTATTTTTCTTGAATTAGTTTGATTGACATAAAATTCATTGGGACGGGTCTTTATTGTAGATGCATACACTACACATTTGGAACTAGTTTGGATGGGCCTTCATTTGGACCTAGTTACTCTGGCATAGAGTATGTCATGAAACTACTACCCAACATTGGACTTTGGATAGATATGGAATTCATTGGTTATGAGAATTGAAACTACATCAACATCTCATGGTCATACTTATTCCTTGTTTGGATAACAGACATGTTTCTTATAGCTGTGAGGACTATAGCCATTTTTATCTCTGTTAAATTGGGTTTCCCACTTTTGGTCTTTGCTTTATTTGACTGTCATGTCATATATATCAATCTACTTTTTTTCTAAATTTTTCATGACTAGTCGTGAGGCTATGCCCTTTTCACAACTGCAATCACATACCCATGTGTGCACGCATGCGTGTGCACACACACACACAAAGATTGGAAAGGGGTCTGTGGAGAGGTGTTTACCATTTAGGATGGGCTCAGTATAAGCAACCTTTTTTAAGGGTTTATCATATATTCATTTAATTATGTCTATATCTTTTACATGCCTTATTTGCGTTGTTCATATGTTTTTTATACATCGGCATGCTTCCTTTAAGATTGTGTTTGGCTGCCCTTTTTTCTAATTCTTTGAGCCAAATTTTTCTACCCTAATGACATATGACCAATCACATTATGCATTTTAACCACAAGCATAAACTGGCAAAAGTTCATGGAAAAAGCACATGACATAACCATACACAAAACTTCATTAATTTGCTAATATTTTGCTTCCAAGCTCTACAGTATTTGGCTAGATATAAATTTAACAAACCTCGTAAATGTTTCGATTGCTGAATTCATCATTAACACATAAATCATTTGTTATTTAACTGAAGGAAAGTAGGTGGATGTAAATCAGTTTGAAATCAGATATTTTTATTGCCTTTATTTTTAGGTGATATTGTTATGGTCTATTAAGATAATAGCCTATCAATAGAAATGTAGAGTGTTTGATTTTCAGAAGAAGAGTATGATTTGATTTTCCCTAAATTATGTCTAAACTTGTTGAATTTGGTTATACATTTCAAGTAATGTTTTTTTAGGGGGATCATCATTAAGGTTACTAAAAAAAATGATTTATTCTTTTTTATTATTGGTTATAGATTCCTTTTTTTGTTTTTTAAAGGGGTGTTTGATCTTCATTGGCATAAAACTAAGCAAAAAGATGAATAGGGTGGTCCTTATGTGGTTTCTCCAATTCAACAACCATCTTCATTAAGCCCCCAAATTTAGCCTCTTTCATATCATAGGTATAGGGGGTCTTGTCGCAATTCTTATGTCATAATCCCTGGACTATAATATATTGTACTTAATTATAATGCAACTATCAAAATTTGGTTTAATCAGAGATATTTGGTCTTTACTTCGTCAGAGAATTTAAATAAAGAAATATGCTAAATTTAAAAATATAAAGTCTAGGGATGAAATGGATCCAATGATCAAATATATAAATTTTACATTTGGAAAAAAGAAAAAAGAAACCTTAGCAAGTGGGATTGCAATGTATAATTGTCCATGGACTATGATATAACTTTCACTTCTTTTGTGGGGAAATCTTGTTTTTGCTCTTCCTTTTTTTTTTTGAGAATTTCTTACATTGTTAATTATTTTGAGTTTCTTCTCCAACCATCCAAGGCTTTGCTTTGCCAATATTCTAAACTTCAACTATTAATCTGGAGAAGTCTTCTGAAGATTTTCAAGTTCCCTAAGATTCGTATTATTCTCGAACTTGACAAGTCATTTAAGCACGAGTAAGAAGCAGCTTAGTTGTTTTACCTTGATTTTCCCTCTTCTTTTTCTGATCTTGAATCTGCCTATCTTTCTATGAACTCTACTCCTCCCAAAAAATTAAAGTTCTTCCAAATTACAAAAAAAAAAAATGTATTATCTAAGTTAACTAAAATAGGTACAATATAAACAGGGTAATTATTCATTGTGATAGAAATTGGTGTGGAATGGATTCATAACCTAAATCTTTTAACATATATCTGTAACTACTTTAAAAAATTTTAAATTAACTCAGATACACTTAACAAGATATTTTAACAAGACATTTTATTAAGGACATGTTCATTATGACATTCAATAAGTTTTCCAAGAGACTGTTTGTAATACTCTCAGTGTAGCTTAAAGGATTTGAAATGACTACATATATTAGTAAAGGCGCACCGACATTTTTGAAGAGCCCACTCTTAAGAACTTTACAGTTAAGTGTGCTTGCTGTGGAGAAAATCTTAAGATAGGTGACCTCCTGGGAAGTACCAAGTAGCATGTGAGTAAGGACGAAGCCCACCGAAAAGGCTTATGCTAGTTTGTGGGGTCAGTCAATTATCCTTGAAGATGTTCCTGGTAACTGTCCATGACTCGAGTAGGGATTCAGGTATTATAGATGGTATCAGAGCTGACTCATGATCATGAGTTGTGTTGGTGGATAGGAAGCCTAGGGTAGTCATCTAGCAGGGCAAAGATACTAAGAGTAGAACACCGATGAAGAGGACTTACTATGAAAGGGAGAAAGGGGGCAGGAATAGGATTATGGCATTAAAACTTGACATGAGTAAGGCTTATGACAGAGTTGAGTAGGACTTTGTAGAGAAACTCCATGATAAGATGGGTTTCGAACAAGGTCAGAGTAGGGTAGTCATGAGACTTATTTCTAGTGTTTCATGTAGTTTCATTATTAGTGGCAGTATCTACTGCCATGTCACCCCTATAAGGAGGCTAAGACAAGGTGATCCTACCTCACCTTATTTGTTCATCCTAGTCATAGAGGCTCTTTCAGGCCTACTAACAGAGGTATTCTCTAATTCGTAGAGTGAGGATAAGTATGAAGAGACCGAGTACCAGTTTCCTGCTTTTTATAGATGAAAGTTTACTCTTCACTAGAGCCAATCGAAAGAACGCTTAAAAATTGGTTGATATTCTGAACGTTTTTAAAGAGGCATTGGGATAAAAGGTTAACTATGACAAATTTAAGGTCTCTTTTAGTAAGGTGCCATGTAGGAAAGAAGAGATGAGTTAACTTCTATCCTAAGAATGTGAGAGGTGACCAAGTACAGAAAGTGCATTGGTGTTGCAATCCTTACAGGGAGCTCTAAGAAGAAGCATTTGGTAGGTTCGAGGATAGAATTGGGAGGAAAATAAACGGGTGGAAGGAAAAATTTCATGTCAAGGGCTACTCGTGAGATTCTTTGGAAGGCAATGGTGCAATCTATATCGACATCTCTCATGGGTATCTGCCGAATCCCTACTACACTTACTGAGGAGCTTCATTCTATTTTTTCCAATTTTAGGTGGGGACTAAGGGATACGAAAAGGAGAATGCATTGGAAGGCATGAAATTTTTTTATGGTTTTTAAATTTATGGGAGGGATGGGATTCCAACATATGAACATATTTAATGAGGCACTTTTCTATCCAAACAAGGCTAGAAAATTATCGGGTAACCTAGACTCTTTATTGGCCCCAATTTTACAAGCTAGGTACTGCCCACACTATTCCTTCGAGGATGCCCCATATAACACAAGGATCTCATTGCAAACTGTATGAGTTTGACAAGCTCTGCTGAAGGAGGTCTTAAATTGGGGAGTGTGGTTGATGGTAAAAGCATGCGAGTTTGGGTTGAACCTTGGGTGGTTGATGATAAAGGAAAGTTTCCTACATCTAACTCCTTATCTTTGAATAAAGAATGGATGGTTTATAACCTGATTGATAAGTCTTCTCACTTTTGGAATAAGAAGTTGGTGACAAAGAATTTTAGTGATAGGGACCAAAGAGCTATTTTAACAATTTCCATTATCAAAAGAAGACCTTGAGACAAGAAGTTTGGGCGTTTCAACCTACCCGTTTCTTGGGCTTATCCTTATATTTTAATCTAATGCATAAAAAATACCCTCACTTGTAGGGTTCTCCTCTTTCTCTAAAGGTTAAACTTTTCATATGGTAGGTAAGCTCGACAAATCTTGTCCACAAAATAATTACTAATAAAGCGCCACATTGCAATAGACAACTCATGTCCTTAGTGCAGAAAAGCCCCTGAAAGCCTTTTCATGTCTTCTTGGAGTTTGAAAAAATCAATACGATCAGGTGGGGGAGTTGGGTGGTCAAGCATAAATGAAGATGAGGTGTACATTTTTGAGGATTTAGTCTGAAGCTGTGATCAGTATCATATTTATAAGAATTATTTAACTGTTTGGGAGTCATTTTAGGATATTAATGTGCTTAATTATATGATTTATGCCCACATTTCTACTATTATGCTTGGGTTTTGCTTGCTCAAAAAGGTTTGTAGATTTTAAATTTTTGAGGGCAAAGCATGTAGGTAGAATGATTATGCTGAAACCCTATGGATCAAGTAAGGAAGCTAAAAGAGGTCTAAAAACACCCAACATGAACATACTGTGATGAATGCCACAGTTCAAAAGGATCTAGGAAGAAGTAGCAGGTTAAATAAGAGGGAGCAACTAGACCAGTGGGCACCAAGGCCTAGAAGTCGTGGGGATCTCGGTTCATGGGATCCACCATAGTCTGTCCATGGAAATCCTTCTTTCTCGTGATCACCTATATTCTTCACGACTGTTCGGATCCTTGCACATTTTTGCAGCTTACAGCCTAGAATTTAGCGATAAAAGCCTTATTTTGCTGCATTCCTTGGGCATCCTATCATCATCCATTATCTCCATCTTACCCATAATCACCATTTTTGAGAGCTTAAAGCAAAGTAAGAAGTAAATATTGAGCAAGGTTTGCAGGCTTTTGGACGTGGATTGAGACATCATCATCTTGGATCGTAGAATAAGCTTTTCTTTCCTTATCTTTTCCTTTAACTTCTCTTTTATTTTATATTAAAAGTTTAGAGATGTTTGCTTTGTTGATTTTGACAATGAGTGAGTAGTTTTCTTTCTCTATGAGTTGCTAAACCGAACCGATGTTGTTGATTTTGCTAGTTTGAACTACTTTCACTTTAAGTCTTTGTTTGGCTTCTTCAATTTAATCCTAGAGTTTTGATTGCTATTTTGAGAGTTTTAACCAATGTTTTGCATGTATGTTGGATGCTAGATCGAAATTACTGAAAGTTGAAGATTGGTGCTAGGAAACTAGGATTAGACTCGATTTATAATTACTTGAGAAAGGATTGTGAATTGAGTGGTCTTATGGTAATCATATTCTTAAATTTGATTAAATTAAGATCTAATGAGAATTAGTAAGTAGTTTGATCGAGTTAATTCACTTCATTTTGAAAGAAAGTTATGAATTCTCTGATTTTATAGACCACTAAATCAGCCAGCAAGTGAAAAGTGCTAGTTTGATTACTAAATCGGCATATCATTAACTGATGTTAGCCCTAGATGTTTTTAGCCATTGAAGTCAATAATGATTTTCTTAATGTTTTGATAGCAAGAATCCAAAAGTCTAAACTTGATTTTACTCAGCAAATTTTAAAGAAATATACTTATTAATTCAATCTAGCACCTGCAGGACGACATTGACACACTGCAACACCCTGTGCGCTTATAGTGGTGAATAAGTTTTGATGTCATTGCCGGTAAATGGATCTAGATACTAACTTACTCTGAAAAGGTTTGACTACACATTTTTCTTTCCTTTTTTATTATTTTATTTTACTTCTGGGTGTGCTTTGATTGTATGTTGGTTGCGTCCCATTTTATGCACAAATCCCTATGTTTTGGAGCGCTCTTTAAGTTTGACCCTGAGATTAAGCGAACTTTCCATAGATTAAAGAGGCAACAAAAGATTCAAGAAGGGAGCTAGAAGCAACCAAACCCACACCTAAGATGGTGGGTGGCAAAGATGAGCAACTAAGGACCCTTAGGGATTGTGTTACTCTAGGAGTCTACCACCGCACTCCAAGCATTACTAGGCTCTCCATGACCACTAATAATTTTGAGCTAGAGCCGCCACCAATCTCAATGGTGCAATAATCTCAATTTGGTAGCAGCACTATGGAGGACCCAAATTTGCACCTCTTGGTTATTCCAGAAGTTTGTAACACCTTGAATCAATAGCGCCTTTAACGAGGTGATCTGCCTCCGCTTATTTCTATTCTCTCTTAGGGACAAAACGAGGTCGTGGCTTCATTCTTTGCGTCCGTGGTCAATCACTACATAGGATAAGCTCATGAAAGCATTCCTAGCCAAGTTCTTCCTTCTAGAAAGACAGCGAACATGAGAAACTAGATCAGTTCATTTGCTCAACAGGAGGATGAATCACTTTCTGAAGCTGAAGCGCTTCAAGGACCTTTTAAGGTTTTTCCACACCATGTTCTATCATGAAACACTCTATAATGGAGTCCACCATGAGATAAGGTCTATGATAGTTGCGATGGCAAGAGGAACCTTAATGAACAAGACATAGGATTAAGCATAATATTGATTGGAAAAAAAAAACACTCAATGACTACTAATGGTCCAATGAGAGGATTCTATCCAAGAAGGCTGAAGGTAAATTCTGATGTTGATGTTTTAACTTTACTCACTGCTAAAATGGATGCCATGATGCAATGGTTTAATCATTTGAATGTTCATACAATAAATGAATGTGCCCCCTCCCCTACTTGTGATAGTTGTGGATCTTTTGACCATGTGACTTCAAATTGTCAAGTTAGGAACTCTTTTACCTAATCCTCTACTGGGTAAGTCACATATGTCAATAACTCCCAATCTAAGCCAAACCATGCCCCCTATACTAACACCTACAATGTCAGTAGAAGGGCTATCTCAACTTGTCCTATAAGAGTGATCCTCTTTCCTTTATTCAAGCCAATGCTAAGTCCTGACCTCTTGGTTTTCAAAGACCTAAATTCCTTCTAAGTTTTATGAAAGTTAAACCTAGAGGCTATGTTAGAGAGCCTGCTTTTAACGTAACAAAAACAAGATGAGTACATTAAGCAATTAGCCTCTGAAGTTGATATTCTTACTACTCATAATAAGATGTTAGAGTCACAAATTGCCCAACAAGCCAGCTCTTCTTATACACCTTCAAGTATATTTCCTAGCAAACACAAGCCTAACCCTAAAGAGCATTGTAATTGTATTGTCTTGAGAAGTGACAAAAAATTAGAGGATACCAAGGATGATAGAGTTGAGGTGGGGCATGAGAACAGTCATGATGTAAGTGATAATGCCTTACATGGTGAGGATTACCCCCAAACAAGGAGTGAGAGTGAGAAGCCTAAGGATTTTAAATCCCCTCCCCTAAAGCCTTACATAACACTCTCACATTTCTCACAAACATTTGCCAAGGCCAAACTTGATGCTTAATTTGAAAGCTTTTTTGATGTGCTCAGAAAGTTGCACGTAAACATTTCTTTCCTTGATACGTTGTCATAACTATTTATGTATGCTGAGTTTTTACAAGAAATCCTCTCCAAAAATAGAAAAACTGATAAGCATGAGACTATAGTTTCAGATGAGAGTGTAGTATCGTGGTTCTAAACAAGCTTTCATTAAGCTTAAGGATCCTAGTAGCTTCTCTCTTCCTTACTTGATCGAAAATGTGAGCATTGATTGGGTTTTATATGACCTTAGTTTAAGGGTGAGTTTGATGCCCTATTCTATTTTCAAGAGACTTGACTTAGGAGAGTTGAGACTCACTAATATTTCTCTTCAACTAGCGGACCGTTCTGCGGAATACCCTTTGGGTATTTTGGAGGATTTTTCATTAAGATGGGTGACTTTTATATGCTAATGGACTTTGTGATCCTTGATATGATAGAAGATACACATGCCTAAGTCATTCTTGGAAGGCCTTTGTTGGCCACTGCGAGTTGCAAAATTGATGTTAAATAGGGGAGGTTTGCTTTTGATATGGAAGAGCACCATGTTGAATTTGATTTGTTTAAGGATCATGAGTTGTCCTTCTTTAATTGCCTCTTATGGTTGTGATGCTCTCGTTTCTAGTAAGACAATAAAGTCAGTAGATTTGTTTCCTAAGGATCCTCATATGCTTGATCATGTGTCTTTTGAGGGCCA
>NCQV01074092.1:0-10011 GCA_002740545.1 Lophocereus schottii
AGATTAGCCTTCCTAGGGTCCAACACCTTTGAGGATAACTTACTCTGCAACTTTCCTATGTATTAGCTGATTAACCCAAGCCTTATGCTGTCTTAACTGGAATGAGAGAGTAATCAGACTTTGATAATTTCTCTCTTGGGAACTGCGGGGTGGTAGTTTCATATGTGACCAAAGAAACTCATTTGAATAGGCCCATGGCTTCTGTGGTTCAAATGTATAAAAAAAAAAAAAAGCGATAAATTGGTAAATGGAAGGCTCGAAATTATAGTTTCATTGATTGATGTGGACTGTTTTCTTCTGTTAAAGCCTAGAAGTCCTCTGACATGAACTCCTTGCTTAAATGCTGATCTCATCTTTGCTCCAGGGAGAGAAATGTAGTTGAACGAGTACAAAATATTGCACCTAAATTTCAAGACGGACTAAAAGCCTTCGCTGATAGTCCCATTATTGGGGAGGTAATCTTTTCAATCATCTTTACCAACAAACTACAAAGTTATTGGCAGCAATTCATTTTATGAAATCCTCTTCTACAGATACGGGGCACTGGCTTAATTCTTGGAACTGAGTTCACAGACAATAAGTCTCCAAATGATCCATTTCCTTCTGAATGGGGTAATCACCAATTTATACCTTTGCATTTGCTATGTGGGAACCTTATCTATGTCAAACGTCACTTCCTTGTGTAATTTGAAGCACAGAAGGTTCACTTCATCTGATTGGTCGACCACTTGAAATTTATTTAGAGGATCGCTAACATGTTTATTATTTACTAGAGATGTGAAGTTTTGAATAATATAGTTGGGAACTTCTAGGAGAGCCTGGAACTTATGGTAGTGCCTTGCACTTTGTGGAGTGGTATTGAAAAATAAGGTTTTGCAACTTTCAGATTAGTCTTGAATTTGTTCCGGATCTCTTAAATTTGTAGAAACTTCTGGAGTATTGCTCTCTGATAAATAGTGGAGTTTTGGAATTAGCTCTAGAAATTGCGTAGAAGATTTGAAAAGAAATTACAAATTGACATGATTGTTGACTAAAATTGTTGCCTTTAATGCAGTCTCTGATCACAGTGATCCACTTTGTTTCTTTCAAATCATGGTCGATTCATTATGTTTATTGTCCTCCAGGAATAGGTGCATATTTTGGGAAGCAATGTGAGAAGAATGGGATGCTAGTTCGTGTGGCTGGTGACAACATTATGATATGCCCACCGCTAATAATCTCAGAGGATGAGATTGATGAGGTAAGCTTTCCATGCAATTGACCCCATCCTGTTCCCATTCCAAATGTACTTCCCCCCCCCCCTCTTCTGAAAGTACACCATTAAACAACTCTGCTCACCAAGGCTGTTCTCACTTAATCCTCATCTAATAATAGTCCATAAACTCTCCTTATACATGATTCCGCACTTGTTAATTATTAAAGGTAATCAGCCAAACAGCTCCTTTGTTGCTTTCTTTTTTTTGTAATATAGCCAGAAATTCTCCATTGTGTCTTGGGTAACAATCACAACTTGCCACCGAAGTCAAACTTCACCCCATAGAGCTTGATTAAAATAGATTGCAATAACTTTTATGGGTATTTGATGGCTTCTGATTGTTGCTTGCTTTTATGTAATCGAACCAGTTAATTAGCAAATATGGAAAGGCACTGAAGGCTACTGAAGAAAGAGTGCAGGAGCTCAAGGCACAGAAGAAGTAAGAATGGCTACACTTTGCTCATTATGGCGAAAATGAACATCTCATCCACCTCGTTGTTGTACATGAACTGGTCTTAAGAGAATTGGGGTGGGAATAAAATGCTAAATAGCAATTGTAAGTCTGGTACTAGATTTTAATGAAATGCGGTTTCTTCTGCTTCATTCCTGGAATTGGCAGTTAATTAGCTCAGCAGAAATTTGATCATTAATAAGTTGTATTTAGCTTCGGTTCAACATCGAAAATATGGAATGTTGAATGAGAATGTAAAAAATATATATATATGTGCACATTTTTTGGCAAACTGAAAAGTAGCTTGCGTGAAATTCACATGTTCGAGGATCCAAGTGAGAAATGAAAATGTTGGTACCCTGAATTTATTCCACACCAAAGGAGCCCAGCCCAGACCACCTTCTGCTAAGTTCGTCTAATCCATTTGTATGCCTAGGCCTTGCAATCGTGTATGCTTGCCCATTCATCCAGTGTTCCCTGGTATATCAAATCCTGCGCTCATCTCATCTCTCTGCTTTTAACAACTTCCTCCAACACCGGCTTGAACATTGCTTTACTGGCAGTACCAAATTGAATAGTTCTTCAGCTAATTATGGTGTACCTGTTGGGTTCCCTCCATAAATAGGAGGACCCACATGTATATAATTAAAAAAAAAGGAAAAAAGACAGGAATTCAAGCAAGCTTGCAGTGTTGCAGTAGCCAAAAGAAAACGTGGAGTAGCCAAGGTAGAAAACACTAAGGAAAGCATTTAATGCCATGACCAAGCATATGCTCCAATTTGCTGGCAAAGCTTTTCTAGACATCAAGACAGTCAAAGTTGTCTATGTATGAAGGGTTGTTTCTCATAAGCTAGAGGAAGACTTTCTTGGTAGCTAGTGTAGGTATAGGTTAATTTCAAGCTCCATTCTCCCATAACAAAATGGGATGTATTCGGGGAGTTGAGACGCAGAACCAAGTGTGAGCAAAACACTTGAGAGTGGAGTGCATACCACCAAAAATAGGTGAGAGAATTCCACCAAAATTAGGTGAGGGTGATTTTGTATTCCATCCCGAGTGGGTAAAGTGTTGAGTGTATCTCCTAATTTATTAGATGAGTTAATTTGTAATCCTACTATTACAAATAGTGGATATATTTTTCGGACCTAGTGTCCCGTGGTTTTCCCCTTCGTCTTGGAGGGTTTTCTACGTAAAAATTCGTGAATTTCCATCCGCTATATTTACATAATTTTTATTGCCCATTTTAAATTATACAAAGAGGGAAAAAGGTCCGCTTACGCTACATTGATCCGACTTTTTCCAACAGTGGCATCAGAACTCAAGTTGAGCAACCACATTCTTGTGTAATTCAAGATGGAGAGTACTTTCACTTACGAGACTAACATGGTCAAACTTACAGTAGATGATTACTCCTACTAGAAGTCCATGATGGAAGACCACTTAATTTGTAAAGACCTAGTTGAGCCCATTCAAAATGAAAATATGCCAATGGGTAAAAATGCAAATGAGTGGAACTTGCTAAATCGCAAAGCTGTAGCTACCATCCGGAAGTACATTGATTGGAATTTGTTTGAGCATGTGTCAACCTTGGACAATGCATACAAACTTTGGAAACAATTGATCCAAAAGAAGACTCCATGTAACAAAGCTCTTTTTGTGAGATAGTTGATGAAGTTGAAATATAGGGATGGTCAAAATATGATTGAGCACTTGAATAATTTCAAGGGGCTTGTAAATTAGTTAACAAAGGCTGACATGAAGGTTGATGACAAGATGCAGTTATTACTACTTCTCAGCTCGCTTCCTGAGAGTTGGGACACAATGGTAGTTATTTTGAGTAACTCTGCTCCAGGAGGGAAACTAACGATGGAAACCGGCACTAATAGCCTCTTAAATGAAGAAGCCAGAAGAAAAGAAAGAGGTATTTCGGTGCAATCTAAAGCCAATGTCATTGAGAACCGAGGAAGATATGAGAATTAGGGGAGAAACAATGGACGAGGAAAGTCCAGAGGGAGAACCAAATCTCGCTCCAGACTAGTTTGCGACTACTATGGCAAGCCAGGCCATAAGAAATCTGATTGTCGAAATTTCAAGAGAGATCAGAAGGCCGAAAAAGTCAAACCAGATTAGAACGAACACAAAAGAGAAGAGAAGAGCATTACTGCTATTGCATCACAAGATCATAATGAGGTGTTCCTCATTAAACAAGAAAATTATGTTAATTTGGCTTGTGATGATTGTTCCTGGATTGTTGATTCAGGAGCCTCTTTCCATATTACTCCACATGGGAATTATTTCTTATCGTACTATTAAGATGGGAAACCAAGTTTCAAGAAAAATTATTGGTATAGATGACATTACCATGACAACCAATACTGGATGCAAGCTAGTGGTAAAAGATGTGAGGCATGTTCCAGACATGCGCCTAAATCTTATATCAGGTGGTAGAAAATAAAAGCTCACAAATTGGAGCTTGATAGTTGCCAGATGTGTAAAGGAAGGTTCCTTGTATGTATTGCAAGGAAAGTTCTACAAAGGGGAAGTTAATATTATACATGATAACTCAAATTTGGAGTTGTAGCACAAGAGGCTTGGGCACATTAGTGAAAAAGGGTTGCAGATCCTTGTTAGAAAAGAGCCCATCACTGACTTAAAAGGCAAATCGCTTGAGCCTTATACTGATTGTTTAGCTGGCAGACAACACAGGGGGACATTTAAGAGAAATGACTGACCCAGCAGGAGAAAGCACATTCTTGAGTTGATACATATTGATGTATGTTCCATGACTGAAAGGTCACTTGGCGGTGCATTATACTTTGTCACCTTTATTGATGACCATTCAAGGAAAGTTTGGGTCTCTTTACTAAGATCAAGAGATGAAGTACTCGAAGCATTCAAGGAGTTCTATGCAAGGTGGAACGAGAAACGAGCCAAAAGTTAAAGTGCATTCGAGCTGACAATGGTGGACAATACCGTGGTCCATTCGAAGCATACTGCAAATTGCACGAGATCAGAATCGAGAAGATGCCACCAAAAACACTGCAGTTGAATGGTTTAGCTGAGAGAATGAATCAAACCATCGAAGAAAGAGTTCGATGTATGCTTTCACATGCTAAACTCCATAAATCTTTATGGGGAGAAGCTGTGAAGACCACAGTCGACATTATCAATCTTTCACTATCAATTCCTTTAGATGGAGATGTCCCAGAGGAAGTTTGGTCTGGGAGGAAGGTCAGCTACAACCACTTAAAAGTGTTTGGGTGTCGAGCATTCGTTCACATCCCGAAGGATGAAAGAGCCAAACTTGACTTAAAGACAAAGGTTTGCATCTACGTTGAATCTCCAAGATATGAATTTGGCTACCAACTTAGGGATTTGGCAAAAAGAAAGATCGTTAGAAGCCGAGATGTTGTATTCTTTGAGGACCGAACCCTGGAAAATGCAAAACAAGAGAAGCCTAAGTCAAAGGTTATTAGAAGTTCTAATCTTGATTCGTCCCCTATGGCACATGGTAATCTGGGGGGGAAATTAGTCGAAGAAAATATCGAAGATGGCACAAATGAAGATCATGTCTCTTTCTCCAACAATGATGAAAGTGAAGATTTGGACGAATCTGACTTAGAATCTGCTCAATCAGAAGTTTAAGAAGAGTCTCAGTTAAGGCGATCCACTAGAGAAAGGTGACTGTCCACAAGATATAGTCAAGATGAGTTCATAACCCTTACAGATGAGGAAGAGCTTTGGAGTTATTTAGAAGCAATGACTGACAATCACAAAGCATAATGGGCAAAAGCCATGCAAGAAAAAATGCAATCCTTGCATGAGAATCATGCGTATGATCTTGTTGAGTTATCTAAAGAAAGATGAGCCTTGAAAAATAAATGGATTTATAGGCTCAAGGCTGAAGAAATATAACCCAAGACCAAGGTACAAATCTCGGTTAGTAGTTAACGGGTCTAGTCAAAAGAGAGGGATTGATTTCGAAGAAATATTCTCTCCGGTGGAAAAGATTTCATGCATCCGAGTTGTTCTTAGTCTAGCTGCTAGTCTAGATTTAGAGATTGAGCAACTCGATGTCAAGATGACATTTCTACATGGTGACCTAGACGAAGAAATTTATATGGAGCAACCTAAAGGATTCGAAGTTACAAGCAAAGAAAATTCGGTGTGTCGATTGAAAAAAAAGCCTATATGGTCTTAAACAAGTTCCGAGACAATGGTACAAGAAGTTTGATTCTTTTATGACTGAGCATGATTTTAAGGTGACACTCACAGATCATTGTGTCTCTGTGAAGAGATATGGCCATGGTGATGTCATCATTTTTCCGCTTTATGTCGATGACATGCTAATCGTTGGGCATGACCCAAAGAAAATTGTTGTCTTCAAGAGAGCATTGACTACAGGAAACAAGTCACGCCATTGATTAAGTACAAACAACTTAATCAAATTCTTATTTTTACATCGACTCAAATGTTCTCCATTGAGGTTCATTAATAGCAACAGCTCACCCTCCACTAAAAAATATGGGTTATTTAGCACTCCACTTGGATGGTAATTGTAATGGTGAGTGCTAACAAATCACAAAGATGGTGTACTTTGACTCATTGAACTTAAGACTCAATGTTTCCATGAGTGTTAAATTGAGGTTCCACCATGGGTGACTTAGTGTGGGCTTTACGCCATCCATTCCAAAATCATTAGATGTGTTCTATGACTTTGATAATAATAATTTGCAAACATCTCAAGGCTTTAAGTTATTATATTAAACACACATGTATATTTATTTGTCCATTTGGATTCATTATCTTTGTAAGTCTTCTTAATGGGTCCACAAGACTTGCAAAGTCAACCAATTATTAAAACGAAGTTCAGCTATTAAAACTTGGACATATCAACCTCTAACCAAGGTTTATACACAAATATATTTTTATACACGTCCAACTTGAAATTATAGTCATAATTTAAGTTAACGGACTTAAAAACATATTTCATCACCATTAAAACATAGGTTAGCCCCACCATTCACTCTAAATTAGAGCAAATAATTGTACGTTTTTCATATGGAATTTCTAAGTTATACACACACACACACACACACATACACACACATAGATACATATATATATACTCACACATACACACACATATAGACACACACACGCGCGCCCGCCCACACACACACACACACATTTATGGACTAATGTGAATAAGAAACATTTACATTCCATCCATATCTATTTTGAATTATCTTATGACTATACTAAAAGTATCACGGCATGGTCATAAACAAGTCCAACTACAAAATTGATACACATGGACTTCCCCTTGCTATGCTAAAATATTTTAGCAAGTCCATTATATAGACTTTCATATTTTAGTATACTAAAACACTTGAAAATAATTGAAACACCATATTTATTCTTCCCAATTCAAATTCTTAAAATTAGAGTAAATAACATCCAAATGTCCACAATAAAAATATAGACATTTAGAAACCATTTCTAAAATATGCAGTAGCAAGTCAAACCAAAACACCCATGGACTTATACTTTTAACAAATTAGAATTATATAGAAATAAATAAATTATATTTCACATTTATTTCTATGAAGGATGAATCAGTTTCTTTGCATTCACCTTAAATATCGATCCATAAACCACATTTTATGAATAATATATTTATCAAATGAATATTGCCAAAAAGATTTCAGTGTCCAATCATTTGCATGGACATTTATTTTCTTATATGCAAGAGAGTACAAGAAAATAATGTATAAAAGGCGTATTTTCATAATCCCATGAGAATATAACTTTTTGGCATTATCATGATAAATCAACGTTATCCCGACAATCATGATCAATCTCATTACATGCATGATTTAAAATATCAATAACCACAAATCGTTGCAATCTGTAATATGTTTATTTAGTTCAATTAAATTAACATTAATTCACATGCACATATTTTTTTGCCAACAAAAGCTAAGCATCATTTGTGAATTAATTCATTAATCAAATAATAATTTAATTATTATTAGAAGTTCATAAAAAAGTCTAATGTTTTCAATCAATGCCATGCATGGTTTCGCACAAATTGGCATGCATGATGGGTGGTTAAATCAACTCTCAGTTGTCTTCTATCTCCAGAACATTAATTAAATGTATTGTAATTAAGATAAATACAAAAAAGGAAAAGTGAAAGCAAAAAATAGAACTACTTATCTCTCAATTAACATGTTGCATCAACTTGTCTCAAAAAGTGAAAGCAAAAAATAGAACCACTTACCTCTCAATTAACATGTTGCATCAACTCGTCTAATTGCGACGTCTATGTGAGAATACCATCAATACCCAAGTCGTAAATAAATGATTAATTAACATGTTGCACCCACTCGTCTAATTGCGATGTCTATGTGAGAATCCCATCAATAGCTAAGTCGTAAAATAAACAATTGTCTGCACACTTGATTATATGGAAATAATTATCATATTATAGCTATTGTCATGTCCAACTTAACTATGTAAGTTTATGGACTTCTCGAAAGCAATTTATCTATTCGATGATGTAATATAATGCATTTGATATCATATTTAGATCAAATCCTTACCGTACAATTATAAACATGATTATAGAGCTATCTAGACTTATAATCAATAGTTACATACGACAATTTTAGGCTACAAACATTACATTGTTGTATGAAAAAATGAACATTAATGTTGATCCCATCAAGAGAAAACTAGTTTAAAAAATACACCATAGTCATTGCATCGCTTTTACAATCATGTCTGTATCTCTATCAAACCCTCAATTGACACGTATAGAAATAATCAATTACTTTGTATCAGACGAATTAGAATCTTTAAATTGTTGGTGTAAAAATTTGGTTTGATGGATACATATATCAGTTTGTCACAGACAAACTCAGTGTCAAATTAACCAAGGCTTTTAGGCACGTGTAAGTACGCGTTTCCTAAAGACTCTATTCACCCACACGTGCAACAAAGCTACCTGAATAGGTCTTTAGGATACAAAGAAGTTTTCTCTATCCGCGTGTTGCACTCATGAAGATAGGACCCTAAGTATACCAGCCATGATAGAAATTCTAGGAATTTTGATGATAGTATAACTCCCTTGATCATGCTCATCAAGGCATCCCATTCATATGCCATCATGTCCCATGTTTATATAGATATTCATGCCTCTTCATTAAAGAATATCATCCATTACAAATACCATTTCAAAAGGGACATATCCCTTGGAGAGTACACCCTTTCATTAAAAGAGATAAGTTAATTAATCATCCAAACTAAGTTGTACCTCTTCATAAATACAACAACAACACCACTTCTCAGTGTGGATCCTACTTTCGTGAGATCTGGGGAGATTCAGATGTAGACAACCTTACCTCTACTGGTATTCCTACCTATAGAGAGGCTGATTCGAAGAGACCCACAAAAAACAAGATTTTGTGAGAACGCTTTGCGGAAGAATGATTTTGTGAAAACATTTAATCGAAAACTGAGGAGACACCCCAACGAAAGACTAAGACACATTAATAAATCCGGTCTATGTACCATAAGACCAATAAATCAGATGACGGTAATATACCTTAACAACCAGAGGTATGCAAATAATGTTTCTTCCCAGATGAAAGTAATACCTGCATACAAACATGATATACAAAGCAAAAAAAAAAGAAAAAAAACTGCCAGACCTATGCTACTGCATCCTAAAGACAACTACGAGGACAACTTTCTACATTCTAAGGTCTTAATCCTATCCCGTCAAAGTTTCCTATCCTGAGCCAGGTCCTCCGTCAAACCTACAACTTTTAAGTCCTCTTTGATCACCTTGTCCAAACTCTTCTTTGGTCGTCCCCTCCCTCTTTTGCCTTCAGAGATGCTAATCCTCTCACATCTCCTCACTGGAGTGTCCACACTTCTTATTTTGACATGGTCAAACCATCAAAATCTTGTTTCTCTCATCTCATCTTTGATGGGAGCCACTTTAACTAAGTCTCTGATTACTCCATTCCTAATTCTGTCTATTCTTATATAACCAGACATCCACCTAATCATCTTCATCTCTCCTACCAACAACCTTTGAACCTGCGTCTTTTTTAGAGGCAAACATTCCGCTCCATATAGCACAGGTGGTCTAACTACCATATGATATACTTGGCTTTCAAACCTAGAGACACCCTCTTATCACACAGCACACCTGGGGTATACTTCCATTTTTACCAACCGACTTTAATTTGCTAATTAATATCTTCGTTAATATCCCCATTTTGCTGAATGATC
>NCQV01074101.1:7510-18355 GCA_002740545.1 Lophocereus schottii
TAGTTGGTTTAATTTAGGAAACACAAATTAGATATACTATCATTGGTTTCATTCTGTACCCACAAGTTAGTCACACCTAAATAAATTCACCAACATCCCTAAGGATGACAATGTCTCACTTAAAAACTACTCTAACAAATTTTGGCGCCATGACCGGGGATGGTGGTCTTGAATTTGGCAATGCTTATTTATAAATAGTGTAATCTTGCTTGCTTAAAATGAAAACCCCTAAAAATTTGCAAAATACAAATATCAAAAATAAATGATTAATGAGTGTGTGGATGGGGTCACCTAGTTATGGGAGACTTGATCGACCCCCGTAATGTCAAGTCCTTGTATTCAGCTTAGAAACAATGGCGAAAGAGAGACATAGCCTCCATCTCCTCCTTGCCTTCAAAGACTAAATAAGATTTTTATTACTGGAGGTCCGTAGATCTTCTCGTTTAGGACTCCTAAAACTCTGTAAGGATGTTTAGTTTGAATTAGAGCCCAATACATTGCCACACTTCTTAAATTCTTCGAGGATGAAGATGCTTACTTGTGCTTAAGTGATTTTATGGATGTATATTTAATGATGCAATTTCCAATTGTTCCACAAGATGTCGTAAAGTTCCATTCAATTCCCTTTTCCTTAAAAGATTTGGCTAGAAATGGATGCACTGTCTCCTCATTAATCTTGTCACTACATCAAATGCGTTTGTGAAGGGTTTTTATGAAAATACTTTCGAAATGGCAAAACGTTTAAATTGAGAAATGGAATCAATTATTTTGTGTAACTTAATAAGGAACCATTTTGAAAATATTTTGCTAGGTTTAAGAACTTATTGGCTCAATTCCCCCTCACGATTTAGAGCAATGTCAGTTATACTAAGTTATATATGAATGGCTTAACCAATTAACCCACACCATCATTGAGTCCATGTGTCAAGGGGAATTTTTGGATCAAAGTGAAACTGAGGCATAGGAAGTTTTAGAACAACTAGTTAAAGAACTTTACAGTTCGAAATTAGTATAGTCTAAATGCTTGGATAAATAGTCAAAAGGGGCGAATGTATGTAGTTGTGGACACCACGTACATTAATGCACATTTGGTCACCCTTGAAAACTTACTGAAAGGGATAGTCTTGTTTCAATCACCAAACAATGTCCTCCCTCTCTAAGTTGTCCCATGCCCATAATATCAAGTTTAAGACCACACTCTAAGTGCTTGCGCATTGTTTGCACAACAATCAGCCATAAGCCAAAAGAAAGTGCAAGTTTTGCCTTTAAAAGGCCAAAGTTTGACCCTTGTTCTTTTACACACAACCCTGGGTGATCTAAGCACCCCTAACTTCTCCTGGATCGGCACAAATGCTTTAATGCCTAATACTCAAGGTGGTGGTTTTCAAGGAAACACCACTTCTTCTTCTTCTTATCAAAGGCCACCACTCCTGGGGCCATATAATCCACCTAGAAAGCCTAATCCTTAATTGATTATTGCTTAATCACACTGTCTTTTGGGTATAATAAAATTGACAAAGTGATAAAGAGAGTGAATGATATGAACCGAATAGTAAAGGGGGTAAAGGATTCTAATGGCAGGATTTAGATCATGAGTGAACAATTGATAAATGGTTAGGCTACCTATAATTCACCCCTTGGGGTGCGGCCTTTCCCCGGACCCTGCATGAACATGGGATGCTTGTATACCGAGCTACCCTTTTTGGTGAACAATTTTTTTAAATTCATGTTAAGTAGGGAGAGAAGGACTTTTCCTAGTTAAATGAAAGAAACCTGAGAGGCAGATCTTTTCCTTCTATCTTCAACCCTAATAATGTGAAGAAAGTTAAAGCCATGATTGCTCCTAGGTTAGGTAAGAAGATTAATACACATGTGGGTAAACATTTTATGAATGTGTCCTGCCCCCATCTTGTACTCCTCGCTCCTCCTAAGAATGTATTTCTCATGATGTTTCTACTTCTCTATCAAATCCCCCTTCATTCTAAGGATGTGGAAAAACCTTAGGAGGAGGAATCTCTGGTCATTGATGACTCTATACCCCTTTAAGGCCACTCCTACTTCTTCCTTTATGGCTTCCAAACCCATTCTCCCCTTTCCCTAACTAACTTAAGGGAAATAAGAGCTAGTCTTATGTTGATAAAATGGGGGAGACTTTCTCCTAAGTAAAGATCAACATTTCCTCCTTGATTCTATTCAACAATCCCTCAACACTCATTTTCCTGAAGAGTTATGCACTACCAGGTGGGCTATTAATGTTCCCAAGAAATCCTTTGTGGCCTCTATTATGAGTTCTATCACTTCTAATCAAATTCCCATCAACTATAAGGACCCACGATACAACACCATCTCAATTGTTGCTTGCAATCATAACATACGTAGAGCCTAACTCGACCTTGGTTCTAATGTCCATGTCTCACCCTCTATAGTGTATAAGAGATTGGAGTTAGAGGAGGCTCAAACTTACTAAAATGGTTCTTCAATTGACTGATTGTTCTAGTAGACTTTCCAGAAGAATGGTTGATGACATGTTAATCAAGATAACATAGTTCATATTTCTAGTTGATTTTATTATGCTTATGACTGAGATTATTATTGTCCTGAAAATGAAATACTGGTAATCCTTGGTTGCCTATTCTTTGATACATATATTGTCCTTATTAGTTGTAGGGATAGAAAAAAGAAGTTCAACTTTTGGAAATATAAAAATGAAATTAAATGTATTTAGTCTAAAAAACCAACCTATAGGATTTGATGATGTAGAGCATTCTACCCCTAATTGGATAAGTGACTGTCTTTGGAAGAAGTAGAATTTGATCATGAAGAGGGATTGATGTGGTGTGTGTATGAATCATTTTGTGTGGAATATGAGTGGTAAATTTGGATTTGATGATCAATATGATGACTTTTCGCATGCATCCATGTCCTCTTTTTCTTCTCTATCTCATGAGACACCTCCTAATGTACCTTCCTTTTCACCCCTTAAATTGAAGCCCGTCCCTAGTATTCCACTATGCTTTCTTAGGTTTATGAGAGTCTTTTCTCATGATAATTGTCAATGATTTAGAATTGAGAAATCCAAGTGCTTTACTTGCATAGAGAAAACTAAGAGGCTTTAGTGTGGGCCTTAGGAGGTATGAGAGGTATTAGCCCCACAATTGTGCAATATAAAATCCATCTTGAGTACAATGCCAAGCCTTTCAAGGACTAACAAAGAAGTTTGCACCCCACTCCATAAGAAGTAGTGATAAAGGAGATTGTTAAGTGGTTGGACCATGACATTATTTACACCATGTTGGGTAGTAAGTAGGTAAGTCCTATCCAACTTGTTCAAGATCAGTATTACCGTGATTAAGAATAACAAGGATGAACTTATTCATTGATTATCAAAAGTTAAATGCTTCCATTAAAAAGAATTATTTTCCCTTCCTTCATGAATAAAATGTTATAAAGATCAGTGGGGAAAGCTTTTTATTATTTCCTTGATGTATATTCCAGCTATATCAAGTCCCTATTGCGCCAGAGGACCAAGAAAAGGCCACATTTACAATCTCTTTTGGCACTTCTACCTTTAGGAAGATGCCCTTTGGTATTTGCAATGCTCCGACCACCTTTCAAAGGTGTGTGATTGTGATTTTTATATTTTCAATTTAGTTGAGCAATGTTTAGAAATTTTCATGTATTATCTCTTCATTTATGGAGAATTGTTGATGATTGCTTTGCTAGTTTGGGAAAAGTTTTAAAAAGGTGTTACAACAAGCATTTGACTCTTAATTAGACAAAATGTCATTTTATGTTGAAAAGGCGATATGTGTTTCTCCCTATCATATCCCATGAAAGGATAGAGGTAGATAAAGCAAAAGTGGATTTGATGGCAAACTTTCTCCTCTTCTTTTATGTGAAAGACATACGTCCGTTATTTGGACATGTCAATATCTGCGAGAAGTTTATTAGGAATTTTAGTGAGATTGCTAAGCCCTTGTCTTTACTTCTTGCTAAGGATGTGCTATTCTAGTTCTCCATGGAGTATGAAGGGGCATTTACAATGCTTAAGGAGGCATTGACCACCGCACTCATTTTATGTCCTCCTCTCTTGGAAGAACAATTAGAACTCATGCGTGATGTGTCCGATTATGTGGTATGGGTCGTTTTGTGCCGAAAAATTGATTAAAAAAGCTCTATATAATTTACTATGTGAGTCATACATTAAATAAACCACAAGTGAATTACACCGTGATCGAGAAAGGGTTTTTAGCGATTGTTTTTAGATTGCAAAAGTTTAGGCCCTACCTTATAAAGTCTCATATGGTTTTTTTAACTAATCATATTACTTTAAAACACCATTTTAGGAAAAGGGGATGTCAAATCTAAACTCATTCAATGGATCAAACTATTTAAGACTTTGATTGCAAAACTAAAGGCAGAACGGGATTGAAAACCCTGTAACGAACCATTTCTCTAGGGTTCTGATTGCCGACATTCGTGAGATCCCCATTTTTGAATGTTTTCCCAATGAACAACTTGTGGGTGCTCATATAGAGCCTTGGTACAACAACATTGTTAATTATTTAGTCATAGGTGACATGCCTAGGTAATGGACCAAAGACGAAGAAGCAGGCTTCGTTGCATTGCTTAAGTTCAAATATTATGCACGGTTGTCTGATTTTATATCCCTTTCTTACTTTACACTCAGGTTTGGTGTTGTTAGTAGTATTTTAAAGAAACCAACTAAGAGAATCCAATAGCACCTATAAGAATCCATGAAGAATTATGTACAGGATTCAAGTAGGCATGGGGTGATTTATCTTTGAAGGAAAACACTAGTACTCAAACCTGAATTCAAAGCTAATTGCAAAGCAAACCAAATTCAAGCTAAGTGTGAGTAAATCCGTGAATGAATGATTAAAAGAAAGATAATCTAAGCTCTTGTTTAGATATAGAATCACCACTAAACTCAAGCTTAGGGTCTCCAAACTATGATTAAGATATAGAATCACCACTTAATCAATTTTTAGGACTTACTTGATCACCACCTTAATCGACCAAATTAAGGATAAGCAAGTAAAGTATTTAGAGGACGAAAGCTAAATGCTGTCAATCTGGTTTTACATTCCCAGTTCAAGTGTTTTACAAAATGGCCATGATACAATGTTTATACATGACCAAGTAAACACCTAAGCAACCAAGGTAGCTGGTGGAGGTTTCCTCCCCAGGAAGGAAATGGATTAACTTAGCTAAACTAAATGCTTAGAACTAAACTAGTTTGCATGCTTGCTTTAACTAAACTAATTACAACCAGAATATTAAGGAAAGCAAAACAAATGATGTAATTAACTTTAATAAATATTAACTAAGTTAATACAGCAGCATTATTAGCAAAAACAGTGGAGAAAAGCAGCCGTAAAGAGAGATCCTTTTTCGGCTGTCCAATTAAAATACTAGGTCGTTCACTTCCTTTTTTCTCCCATTGGATGGACATGTCCCAAGGTTCTTTAGCATCAAATCATGGTGTTTCTTGGCTGCTTGACTAGTGATTGAAGCAAGCAAGCAAGAAGACAGCTGAACAAACCCATTGAAGAGGGAAAAACACGTAGCACTCAACTCGGTTCTCAAAGGTAGTTTTTAGCCCGGTTTTGTGACCTTGCTTCCACCAATCAAAAGTGAGTGCGATTTTGATTTCAGGCCATAGGGGACTTCTTAGGGTGTGTACAAAGCCCTTGTAAAGAAATCAAGGTTAAATCATGTTTAGGTAGAAGATTTCCACTAAAATATTTTACCATGTAATTTTGGACCGAAACTGGCAGGTTGAACAAAAGGCCTTAATCTCTAACCTTCAACTATGCATGATTGATTTTAAATGCTTGGACTTGAAAGCTAACATCATAAGGAACCAAAAAATGCAAAAATATCAATTTAAGTCACAATGTAGCTCAAGAAATTAGATGAACAGAACCGGGCACATTCTGATTGTTCGAACCGGTTGTTGCTATTTGGTTCTCTTCTAACATTTGATCTATTACTTGGACTTTAGAACTTACATTGGGCCTTGTAGAACTCTTAGGACCCTCTTCCTTGTCTTGGCTGTGGGGAACTCCATCATTGGGGCTTAGCAATTCTTTCCCTTCCCTTTTCTTTTTCTCCATTAGATTTATCATTTTTTAGATTAGTCTATAATTTAAACTAAATTTTAGTTTTAAATCTTTGAACTGATGGTCAACTTGCAATTGAATGTGTTCTGGAGTTGATCATTTTAGGTATGCTTTTGAATTGCTAGGCTCATTTTGTTAAGTTTGGAGTTTGAATTGCTTCTAAGAAGCTTAATCACCTTTTTGCTTGTATTAGACATTAGCGGAAGTACTAAAAGGTGAAATCTGATGTTGGAGTCACCTAATTTAAGTTGATTGTGTGATATCTTTTGAAAGAATTGCTAATAAAGAGATCTGAAATAATAATTGTATGCATGAATTCATGATAACGGATGATTGATTTGATTCGGATAATTCACTTTTCCTTGAAAGAGGGTTGCGATACCTGCATTATTGGCCTTGAAATTTCCTAACTATAAAGAAACTGCTTGATCTACTCTTGAATCGGATAATTCTTTCATAGACTTAATTCTTTGATCACTTATCTAATAAATTGGATAGTGAGTTTAATTTCAATGCTAAGCTTTGATCTGCTTAGCCTATCTCGAGGAAACAAAGCATGGCAGATCGACCTAGTCTTTGTGAAATCGACCTTTTCTTACAATGCTAACGTGCGTGTGCCACCCAAACACATATCCTTTTGCTATGATCATGCATGTTGGGATATTATAGAGGAAGAAAAATCACTGGAGATATTCTCCAATGCACTTTCTGTTAGCCTACGTTATGTCAAGATGTTTGTGAGTATGTTAAAAGGTACATTTGTTGTTAACAAATCAGTAGACTCACCACGAGGGACGTGATGTGCCTTAATGCCATAACTATTGCAGACATATTTAATGTTTAGGGGGATGGACATTATGGAATGTCTCTTAATTCATTTCAGGAAGCATAATTCTTATGTAGATTATAAGTCCAAGTGGTTCAAGGTAATCCTCAGAAGGACCAACAAAACAAAGGTGATCAACAAGTTTCTAAGAGAGAATACATTTAGCTGGTATTGGATGCCTCATGCTATCATTAGAGACCAAGGGACCCATTTTGGGAATAGGTCATTTAATGACTTATTAAGAAACTACATAATCTGCTATCTTGCTACCCCTTTTGACCTCCAAATCAATAGTGAAGCAAAGGTGTCCAACAATCTCAAGCAAATCTTTAAAAGTACAACAAGTTAGTAGATGCACTATGGCCCTATTAAACATCTTCTGAAAGCCCTTTAGTAATGTCCCTTTACAAGCTGGTGTATGGCCAACTTTATCACCTTCTTATTGTACTTGAACATAAGCCTTCATGGCAGAATAGGACCCTTAACATTGATTTCAATGTCACTAGAGACGAAAAGAGCTTTTGTCTCAATGAATAAGAGGAGATTAGCAACGAGGCCTATGACAACATTTAGTTGTGCAAGGAAAGAGACAAAACTTTTTATGATAAACACATTAATAGAAAAAAGTACTCTCCCAAGTAACAGGTGCTTCTCTCTTATTCTAGACTTCAGATATTTCTCGAAAAATTTAGGTCTAAGTCGACCGATTACTTTATTGTTGTCAAAGTGTATCCCCATGGCGCTATTGAGATGAAGGACCCTAGAAATACCACATATTCATAGTGAAGTTTGAAATGCCAAGGGAAGAGGACACAAAGTGTCTCTTGCTCCATGAGCCTCCTTAAGCTTACATTATAGAAACTGAATCATCTTCTATACTTGTGAATATGTGAATATGTGTGAGTTGTGAGTTTTGAAAAAAAAATGAAAAGATGCAGAAAAAGATAATATTACAAAAATACAAAAAAAAATGAAAACAAATGCTTTTAAAAAGGGAAAAATTGAAAATGAAAGCAAAAAAATAGCGATTGAGAGGTACAGTCAAGTATTGAGCTTGAAAAGAGTGATGAAAAGAGAAAAAGAAAAGGAGAGCAATGAAAGGGTGTTTTGGAAGCTAAGGAATTGGACATAAATTTGGCACTGGGGGACCCTAGCCAAGTGGTACTCCTGTGCCAAAATCTTTCATTTTGAGAAAGCAAGTAGCGATGTGGCATGATCTGCCTGTGCCAAGTAGCAAGATCATGCCAACATTGTTCTTTCAAGGCCCCTAAATAGAGATGTGGTAAGGGCTTTGTGCCGCACCTAATGATCCATATTGAATTTCATTTGACCAAATAAAGGTGAGAATTCCATGCAGATGTGTCCAATAGATGTTGAAGACTAATCTTTCCAAAGATGAACCAAGAAAGTGAATGAGTTCCTGAAATAGAAGATTGCCTCTAACAAAGATGAATCATTACTTGAAATAGTTAACCAAGAGATAATCAACCCACCTTTTAACCCTCTAAAACGTTAGCGCTAGGGATTAAATTAAAGGGAAGAAGTCAAATTGCTAGCTTCCTTAGAGAGAAAATGATTCTGAGATTTGAGTAAGCATAAAGCTTCAAGCTCTCATATCATTCATCATGTCTAAATTTTCATATAGCTAATTGGCTCTATAAATATCCAATTAGAGTGGAATTAGCAGTAAATTAAAGGGGCAAATTAGCCAATAGGAGGCTTACAAAATTATCCTAGAAAAATAAATCAAGATACTTACGATAATAATAATTAAGATGAGCTGTATTTTTCAGGATTCATCCTCCATCTTCTAGAGAGCTTTGAGAAGGCTTTACTCTACTAATAGAGGTGCCTCCATTTGGAAAAGCTTCCTTTTTGTATGAACAACCATCCCATGCTGATTAATCTTCAAAATTATAGCTATAGCCTGCCCATAATTAAAACTGTATATTTTTCAATCCTCGAACAACCCTTACTTGGTTTTTAGTCCATAACTTTTTTAATACTTGGATTTTTAGTATACTTCAAGATTTTTTGTAAAATAAATATGTGCGGATTTCCATACATGTATGATTTACAGAAATTGGAGCTCATTTTCCTGGTTTAAACTGAGCTAGAAATACAGTATAGTATTTTGCCCAGAAAGCGGAAAATGAGCTAATGAGGTAGTTTTGAGAGGATTAAGTAGTTAAAGTCCTTATTTAGGGCTACTAATTGCCTAACCACCTTTTATAAGCTTACTTAGTCCCTCATAAGGGTCCCAAGTCAATATTGACTTTGGGGGAGCTAGTCCTTGACCTGGGGTCAACATTGGACCAACTTGGTTCAAGACCTTTACTAGTGAGAGTAGGCCCAAACTCGGAACTTGCTCCGCATCAACCCTTCCCCCTTGAAGAGGATTTGTCTTCAAATCTTCATAATGTTCTTCATTGTCTTCAAGGTAAGAGTGAGATCCCCAACACTAAAGGTGGCAAATATTTGATATCTCCTGGATGCTCAATCTTGTATGCATTCTATCCCACCTTTTGTACCACCTTGTTCTGGCCATGAGCTCATTCTTTCTTCTTGAAGGGAACCTTTCCTTTATCAAATGCAGTGACACAAGATCACTCGATTTGGACTCAAGGTGTGGGTGATTCTTGTTGGCCTTATGCTTGTATTGCTTATTCACTTTCTCAATTTCCGCCATTGCTTGCTCATGTAGCCTCTTCATCTTCTAGCTCTTGCCTCAACCTCAAAACTCACTCTTGATTATTAAGGAATAAAAATAAGATCAATGGGAAAAATAGGGTTAAGACCATAGCATCACTTCAAAGGGGGAGTGAGAGGTAGCATAGGAAGAAGCCTTATTGTAGGCGAATTCAGCATGAGCAAGCTTGATATCCCATTCCCTCAAACTCTCACTTACCGTACCCCTTTGTAAGACTGTGAGAGTTGTATTCCTCATCTCCGTTTGTCTATTAGTGTGAGGGTGGCAGGTTGTGCTAAGAACAACTTGGTCTCTATGAGTCTCCACAGAGATCTCTAAAAGTGAGGTAAAAATTTGGCATCCTTATCCAAGGCAACAGTTCTTGGAACACCATAGAGCCTCAAAAGTTCTTAGAAGAAGAGGTCTGCAATATAGGTAGCATTATTACTCTTGTGGTATGAAACGAAGTGAGCCATCTTGGAGAATCAATCCACCAATACCATAATAGCATCTTTTCCCTAGAGGTTCTTGGAAGGGCCACAATGAAGTCCACACCAATGTCGTCCCAAGGCCTTGAGGGGATCGGAAGAGGAGTCTAGAGGCCTTGATAGAAATGACTCTTAGCCATGTGATAGGTGTTGCATCTTGTGATCGCCTTATGAATATCCCCATCCATCTTGGGCCAATAAAAATGCTCCTTGAGTATCTCAATGGTTTTGTTAATGCCAAAGTAACCAGCTAACGCTCCTATATGATCCTCCTTAACAATCAAGTCCCTTGGAGGATTTTTGGGGATGCAAAGCTTGTTTTCTTTATAGAGGAAACCATCATGTAGAGCAAAGGAGCAAAAGTTTGAAGGATTCTCTACCACTTCTTTGAAGTCTTCATCCTCATGGTACAAAGCTTTGATGGAATGAAATTCGGGAACCTTAGCTTCAAGGGCTGAAAGGAGAGCATATCTCCCCAAGAAGGCGTCGACCACGATATTCTGTTTCCCGCTCTTATGCTTACAAGAGAAGGTGAAAGATTAAAGGAACTCAACCAACTCGGCATATCTTATGTTCAATTTGTATTGACCATTAATGGAGGATAATGCCTTGTGATCTAAATGGAGCACAAAGGATTTGGGCTTGAGGTAATGACTCCAATGTTCCAAAGTCCCAATAATAGTATAGAATTCCTTG